>JAUCBJ010003651.1:0-57030 GCA_032718475.1 Nemertoderma westbladi
ACCTGCTAGGGGCTGCTACTAAGCAGCAACCAATCATGTTAATCCTGTTTAACATAGAGTCAATGAGAATGGAATATTGCTAACTTCAAAAAGTTCAGGTTACCATTATTCCAAAGTAATCAGATATTACAGTAATTAAGCGGCTGGTGTTAGTCAGTTAGTAATCGAGTAAGCCATAGAATATTATATGGTACAATATTACAATGAGGTAAACTGTAAATGAAATATTTATTATATATAGGCCTAGTTAAGTCTAGGTTTAGGCCTAGTAATAAACACGTTGTGGGGTCTTCGAGCAGCACGTGTTCAAATGTTCAATGACTCAGCAGCGACTAATTAACAAATTTATGAGAGATTCATTGACCAGCTACCGACAGACCAATATTGTGACATATATTTTAGTTTAATGTTTGATTCAATTAGAGGCACAAATTAAAAAGGCTACAAATATATAGGGGTGAATAATTAAATTAGTCACCCATTTAGGCCTAAAAGGTAGCCAAATATAAGTTGCAATCTATATAAATTTTTGAATTCAGTAGTGTGGGTGTGTTGTGTATTGATTCCGTAGATTTCATGTTGAAATAGCGTTCATTAATTGAATTTCTATTTAATGATTCATGCATACTAATACACACATTAAATTAGTTCGCGTGTGTTAAGTGTGTAAGATTTGATTGTTTCGTCACGAAACCATTAGGGCACAGAAACTGACGGATTCTTCGCGAATTTCGCAAACGTCGCAAACTTCGGGAATTTGTTCTACAATTTTGACTCCTTAAGCAAAAGGGTCCCGAATGAGTTTTTTAACCTTTATTTTTTGTGATTTTGAGTGCTTTTTTTATACTAGTGAATATTCTAGAACCTTAGATTTTTAATGGTATATAGCTAGTATTTTTTACTAGCTAGTAATTTTTGGAAATTATTTTGGTCATTAATATATTCTTCAACAGTTTAACCTGAAATATCATGGACTTTCACATTTTTTATAATTTCAAAAAATACTAGCGAGCAAAAAAACACTAGCTATCATAAAAAACATATCTACTAATGTTGTAGAACTTTCACCAATACCAAAAAAATTATTTAAAACATTTATTTATTAATAATGCAATAACTGAATAACCAGATAACGGAACGACAAACCGAATTGAAACTTTTAATTACTAATAATAATTGTGGTGAGAGGTGTTGGAAATCAAGGATATATGTTGTTATGTTATGGAGCACGCGTTGTTGGTAGGCACAGGCAATGAATTGATGTCTGTTGAGATGTATTGAAGGAGCACTATTCATTCATTAGTAATAATATTAATGTCATTGAATAACTGATACCTAAACACACACACACACCCCCGTCAGCCAGTTCTATGGAGAGTGAGTGAATGTTTAGGGAATTAATGCTATCCTACCATCCCCAACCAGCAGCAGTCTGCCTCTAACAGGCCAGGACATTCTCAGCGTTGCTAAGACACGGGAAGGAATTACTCCGTATTGACTGTCATTAGGTGGTTAGAGCCTGCGTGTGAATTAATTGATAAAAATGCAATTTTAATTGTAAATCAATAAATAACTATAAAACTTGACATTAATCTCGAGTATAAAGTAAAGACTTTGATAGAATGGGACACGGCGAATCTACCCATGTTAATTTTATACCAGATGGGATAAATGTTACCCCCCTAAATAATTAATTACCGATAGAAGAATCGAAATAATTCGATTCAACCATACAATTTAACTGAAGATATTAACTTCGATTATGGCTTCCGACATTTATGGCTACCGACACACACACACACACGTCACACACAGACTTTTGAGAAACGGCCATAGTATAATTATATCAGTTCGCTGATGGCTCGCCATACGTGTCTCGCCCCACATACTGTACTTATACAATATCTCATTGAAGTACTTGCCACGTAGTATATTCAATGTGGGCAAAATACATTCAGACAGGCAGACAGGTCTCATATATCGTGTTGCGTTTTACTCAAACAACTTTTATGATACCAACCACTTCGTCCAAACGGGGTGTAAGTAAATGAAATGCCGACAACCAGACAACTGACAGCCAACACCGACCAGGCTGCAAACCACCACTGAACCGCGCACAACGCCTGCGCACAATTTTTCACCCCCGCAATAAGCAATATAGGAAAATATACCGCGCATGCACTGAAAAAAACGTGTACACCTCATTTTAACAAAAAAAAAACGAAAAACAAAGGTGAGCGAAGCGAGCAAAATTTTTCATTAACAATGCAAAATGAAAAAGAAACGCGAGCAAAACTCAAAGTGAGTGAAATTTAGACATTTGAGCAATCTGACAATGCAAAATGAAAAGAAACGCGACTGAAGCGAGCGAAATTTTTTGTGGCTAATTATTTTTCTCAACTTGCATGCATGAAATACTTTTTTATAGGACAACCTCATCCGCCTGTCCGCGCACTTTATGACTTTTGATATCTTGCACAGATTACTGCGCACTTTTGTTGTCTTTCATATAATTTCGCGCACTTTTATTTCAATTCCACGCACTTTTACCGCGCACTATTTCAAATACGCGCACAACGCGTTGCGATTTTTGCACTTCATTTGCCGCCTGTAACACCGACAACCATTATTAAAGCCAATTAATTAAATGTTATTAATTGAGGGAAAGGAACAGGTTACAGTACAGGAAGGTTAGTCTAGCCAAATCAAACAAGAGTTACGAACTCAGGATATATTTTCATATTTGCTGTTGTTGGGCAGTTGTCTGGTGGTTGACGGTTGTCGGCGTAGTGTTTACACCCCTGCAAACGCTACATCATATCCATTCAATTGGTCCAAGGTCTGTCTGTAGCATTCCCAACATGCGAGTAGCAAAAATAAGTGCTGGCAGGCTGGACAACGTGGTAATGGTTTAGTTTCGCTGTCGGTTCTCCTTTTATTAATTTTTTGTTTGTGTCTCGATAACTCAGAGGTTGTTGTGTACTTATTATCGCATAAACAGATAAATTACATTCCACTACTTTTTTAATCGTCTCATTATTGCTCCCATGTACTGTAACTACAATGATATATTAACAATTTGCTTTGATGTACCTACTGTTCTTCTGCCTGACGCCTGACTGCTTTCGGTATAACTTGTATAATGAAACAGAAAAGGCCAGTCTCAAGGGTAGGTGTGGGCCAAATAGAATAGTGAATACAGATACTGAGATATGGAATAATGTTAACCTGAACATTTTCATGTTAGCAATATTCCATTCTCATTGACTCTGTGTTAACACGATTAACGTGATTGGTTGCTGCTTAGTAGCAGCCCGTAGCCGCATTCTTCAACCACATCACTTGGTGGGATAAATATTTCTCCATTTGACGCAACACCGCCGCGGCCGCTATGAGGGAGGTGAATACCGCGGCCGCTCCTAAAGCCGCAGGCCATCGCTAACTATATAGGTTAACTTGGGATTCTGGGGGACTTTTCGATGAAGGAACAGACCAATTTTTTTTATTTTCGCACCAGGGGAGTGACTCGGAATTCTAAGATATTAGCCACTCTAACATTAGCAAATCTATCCCCTCGACGGACACGGCGGACAAAAAACCGTCATTTTTTTGACAATTTTAAAAATTTTTTGAAAGGCGCTCTACAGTGGCTCGAAAAAACCCTAGGTTATTGCTTAACCGACGCCGGGATACGATAGAAGGGATTAATTAGTGAATTCGTTTTTTTTTTCAAAAAAGATTACCACGCCTTTTTCCCGAAATTGTCCGTCAAAGTTGAAAAAACGGACAAAATAGCTTTGCGGGATCCGCTCTGACTCGGCTAATATTAATCGTACGGGGACGAAATTAACGCGGTTGGAAAGGGGAAGAGTGGTACTACCTTCGTATCGAATGGGGGTAAGATATTTATTAATATTTCGGGTGGAAAAAGGGGCCGTAACTTTGTCCGTTTTTTCCATCTTTTTTACATAATTATTATTTCCAAAATTTTTAATTCGACAACGCTAGTAGGAATCTGCCAATTCTTTTTCGGAAAGCGTAGAAGACCACAGGGGCTACATTCCTATCGAATGGGGGTACAAAAAATATGTAGGCAAATGGGTCCAAAAAGGGCCAGAAAATAATAAAAAGTCTATAACTAACAACTTTTTTATTTTTGACTCTTGAAGGTTAAAGTACAGTTTATACGGTTAATATCGATACGGGGAATCCAAATATTCGATTGGTTTTGCCGCGCAAACGATATTAAAAAAATTAGGGCCCAAATTATAATTTCACGCTTCAAACTCGCTTCGCGGGAACTCGTCTAGTTCGAAAAATACATAAGGTCTGGGAGACTTATTTAAACAGTCTTATAGAGCGTCAAATTATCTATCTTTCAACGGTAGTTACAGCGCCATAGCTATTATATAACTGAAGCGGCAGACGATCGTGTGAAATATACTACTTATAAAAAAGGGACGAAAAAATTTTTTTTTAATAAATCGTAAAATTAAAATTAAAATAAAATTATAATTTAACTTTTTGCGCCAAAAGTTCCTGTAAAATGTAGCAAATTAATTCCACTATCTTTTTTCTTAACATTTATAATTAAAATAACGAGTTTTAAGGGTCGAAAAATATCGCGTAATTTTGGCCCTTTTTTTTCATTTTTTTTGGGGCCAAAAATACCCCCTCTCAAAAGATAGAAAAAAAAATTACGGCAAAGAATATACCAATTTTATTGAATTTGGAGCACCAGAACCGAAATTTAGTCAAAAATTAAAAATATTTTTTTTTGCAAAAAATTAAGAATGGTCAATATTGGGTTTCGAACCCACGAACTTAAGTATCGTTAACGTGATTGATTACCAATAGACTACGTGACCAAGAGAATTTGAAATTTTCGAGTGATTATTTTTAAACATCAATAACTTCTGTTCTACTGGGCCGTTTGATCTGAAACTTTTTTCATTGGATAGAGGATAGATTGTAGTGTGTGAAATAGGATACAACTTGGGAAAAGACGCATGAGCACTTAGTGCATAATGCACTTAAAAAGTACACATTTTTTCGATATTTCAAACACTATTATTTCCAGTTCCATTCATCGTAGAATGTTATTTTTTGGATTAAAATGTAGTTTGGAGTGATTTCTAACTATAATCGTAACATTTGTTTAACTTTTTATGTATATAAAGTGAAATACCCATGAATATGGTCCAAAATCGCAAATGTCGCGATTTATTAAATTAGATTTTTTACACTTTTAGTGACTGACACTTGATCATACACCATCGTAGATCGGTACAGTAGAGGATAAACATAAGTTTGTTAAATAAGAGCCACCATTACGATCTGTTAAAGTGCACTTGTACAAATAAGTGTGCAAAAGTGCAAATTTTTTAATAAGGTCAAATTATATAGCATTGGGTTCTTTTCTTTGCAGATACTTTATTTTCATATTAATATGTTGTTTGGCTCATACTGAGCGCATTAGGGATATGCGTACAAATAAGCGGCCCTTATTAAGGCTTCGATTGGGTTAATAAATAAAACATAAGGTTGTAATATTCTAAAAAACCAGTGTGATATTAAATGCACTTTAAACAATAAATAGAGATCAAATAACAAATGGACTACACAATTAAAAACTCTCACAATTTTGTACTTATTATATCGCTTCAAATTAATTTAACAGTGGATATTTGGGGGAAGGGGGAAGTTACAGTGTGCATTCGGGGGAAGTTTGGTGAACTGCATTTATGCAGTGAATCCAAACTTCCCCCTTTTAGATATCGTATACTTAAGACATGCTCGGTTGTCAGGGAAATAATTGTTACTGTCACACTTTGCTTCCATTTATCCTATCCTTTATTATTACCCCAGTCAGATAAGAGATAATAATCAGTAAAAACCAAACTAAACTGTCTTTCATGCAAACAAATTTCTAATTAAAGACGGGTGAATGACCATGACCATGGAAATAATTTTAAATATAATCGTATATCAACTCTTTGGGGAGGCTTCCAAACCCAAAAACAATTATTTCGTTACATATAATATAGTAAATAACGTTGTATGTTCTTCTTCCTCTCATAATAAAATATATATGAAATATCTCTGATCGCTGTGCCCTAAACATTTCACAACCAAAATGTTTCAGTGTGAAAAGTGTAGGCCTACCACACCCCGCCCAAACAGCCGCAAACGCATAGCCAACAAATTTAACAAAAGGTTACATACATGTTGTTGGGTTCATGACGAGATGAGTGAAAATTGATTGCGTAATATAAAGTAAAAAATTAAGAGACGGGCCTGGCTCTTCTCCACTTTCTTACCCAATGGAAATGTTGTTGTTATAATCTAATAACAACAATTGACAAGACTGGGTAAGACTGTAAGACTGTACTGTACGCTTGGTACTGCTGTGTGACTGACTCACTGCTGTACTGCTGATCTTCTTATGGATCCGGATAAATTTAGCGCGCACCAAGAAGAAATCCTCAGACTATTCAGGAATGCCAAATTGAAAAAGAGTGTATCTAATGAAGATGAGAAACTAGTAACGGATAAACTGATGGACATGTCGGCCATGTTCACCTCCTGTTTGGGTAGGCTCGCAAATGCTCAACAGGAATCGATATCCTCGAAAGACAACCTGATAAAGATCCAGTCTTCCAGATCCGTTACCCCGCCCCCACACTGTAAAAAATGATTCAGTGAACTACCTTACCTTAGTTAATGCCACATAAATTGGCCGTATTCTATATGGTAAATCACCTTAACATAATCACGAATAAATTTCACCGTATGATTAAGTTAAGTTTTCATAAACAACATTAGGTGTTTCGCCATAGTTATTTTATGGCCTGTGGCTTTATGACATCTTGTATATTTTCACCAGAAATTGCAAATTTTTGACCATAAATTATTTAAGGGAAATCCTAATTAACCGAAATATGATTAAATTGGAGGCAGATTTGAATTCCGGCGGTCGGTCACATTGTAGACATTTTATTTCAGTACGGTACAAGGCCTACTGTACTGTACTACTGTACTTAGTACAGTAGGCCTTGGTACGGTACATTACTGCATTCTCTGTTATTATAACTGTTGCAGTTTGCAGTGCAGCTGTCTCTGGCTGTACCGGTAGCTACTATGCAGTACAGCAGTAGGCCTAATAGAGAAATATCTTAATCTGTCGTCTGTACAGCTGCACTGCTGTAGGCATACCTACAATAATTATAGAAACTACTGCTGGCGCAGGACAGGAGTAGGCTTCTACTGTTCTACAGTTGTACCGGTCACTGGCTGACCGGTAGCTGCTATTACAGTATTACTAGCTAATGCTGTAATGTCTGATTGTCTGAACCTACCAGCCTACAGCGCTACAGCATACAGACAGACAGATGACATATTTATTCAGACAGTGCAGCAATGTAACGGTCAGCGGGCTACTGGTCAGTAGGACTACTGCAACCAGCCAGCCAGCAGAGCAGAGAGCAGACCGGTAGTGTGGTAAGGTACCGGAACCGGTCTGCCGGTACCCTGGGCAATGGGTACCGTAGAACGGAGCTACTTTGATACCCTGGGGTTACTTTGATTTCACTGGGGCTTCTTTGATATTTGACACAAATACTGTACCTTAATGATAAGACTGTAAGATAAACAGCACTCCAGTACAGAACCGGCTGACCGGTAGTGGTAGGCCTACAGTCAACAATATAATATCTTTCTACCATATATCATTACACCTAAACAACCTTACAGCCTTAATTTAGTATCGGTACTTTCTTGTACTGTTATAGATATAGGCCTATCTGCCTATTCCTGTATTCTATGTACAAAATACTGAAATATAATAGAATATAATATAATGCAATTCGCCGAGTTAAAGAACATGGAGAAAGTATTAAATGTGTAAGTAAAAAGCTGAAAATACCCTATGGGACACTGTGGAATAGAATTAATAAGCACCATGAGGGATTGGCTGGTCATCCTACAGCAACGACTAATGAAGTGGAAGTGAAAGTTGTACAGGCCATACAGCCATAAATATCTTAGCTCGTTGGAGAAAACCAATTGAAGGGATTGAAGTCTGTATGATGGTCCAAAACATGCTAAATATTGCAGGGAAAGTAGTGAAAGAATTTAACTCAGCAAGGACTCAAGCAGGACCCGAGACAAACCTTCCAGGACGCGATTGGCTTGAAATGTTCCTTGTTAGACACAAGCTAACCAAACGCATCGCAGACAATGTTACTCCCGCAAGGGCAGAGGTTGGTGAGAAGCAACTTAATGCCTTCTTTAACAATTACGAAGCTGAAGTAACAGATGTGATTCCACCATCTAACATTTTCAATTTTGATGAAACCAATGTGAGCAACCGGCCCAGCAGCCTGGGGACAAAAGGGTTATCTGCAAGCGTGGTTTGAAACGTGTGGAGCGTATTCTCTCAAAATCAAAACAGGTGGTCTCTCTTATGTTCAGTGGGTCAGCGGATGGTAATTTATTGCCTCTTATGGTGATATATAAAGCTGGAAGATACGATCCGGAATGGGGAATAGGGGGGCCATCCGGCACAATTTACGATGCAACAGAATCAGGATGGTTCGAGGGTTCGATGGTTTCGATGTACTTCGAGGTATTTCTACCAGCTGCCAATAAACTGAATGGGAAAAAATTCTTATTGGTGATAATCTGTCTAGCCACCTCTCTATTAAAGTTGTTCTTAGCTGCAAATCAAATAATATTAGTTATATTCCTCTTGTTCCTAATGCCACTCACATACTACAACCCTTGGATGTGGCCTTTTTCAGACCTCTGAAGACAGCTTGGCGGGCAATACTAACCAAGTGGGGTATTGAATCTGTGAAAAGCTTTGACTACGTTATTTTATTTACTTTAGGCCTTATTTATGCTTTTAATTTCGTTTTCCCAAATGGTTTTTTTTTTGAGTTTATTGCAAGTTTGATAACTGGCCATAAAGTAATAAAAAACTCTCAGGCTGGGCGAATTAGGAACAATGTTTTTCAATATTAGTCATGAAATAACAATGTTTTGCAATATTTGTTAACACGTTATTTGTCATGTTATTGTTTACTATGTTATTTGTCAATTTGTGTAACAATGAATTGCAATATTAGTTTATTTAGTTTTAAAAAAAGTTTTCCATATTTCATCTAGAGCAGATTTATATCAAGATTCCAAATTTGAAAACGGTTTAGCAAGATCTGTCATACTTCTCGAAATGGTTCTCTATCCGATGGACTGTCGGTCTGCCCGTCAATAAAAAGAATACTATCTGTCTAAAAAAATTCCTATATGGGTTTTCTTGGTCGGTGACTTCATTTCTGATGTCAGTATTCAAATTTGGCCTTGTCGTTTCTGTTTGTATGTCTGTCCGTCAAAATATAACAGACAGCCAAACAGACAATTTGGAAATCATCAAACGATAAAACTGACAATAGAAATGAATTCTGCGAACAGGAAAACCCCTATAACTAAACTTTTACCTCGATGGTGTGACCTTCATATTCGACGGATAGATTGTCGGATAGTCCGAAAGACCGACAGAGAGACATACAGAAAAACTAGATTTCACTTAAAGTGAAAACTGACCTCGAAATGAAATCAGTGACCAGGAATACCCCCATAGCAAAAATCATAGCATGTACATGGTGAATCACCAGATATAAACGTATTTTAGCCATAACATGTTCCATGGTGAACTAAAGACAGCAGGGTCAATTGCACCATAATTATTTTATGGCGAACCAGGAAATCCACAGATTTTCGCCATAACTTTATTATAGAGGTTTACCGCCTATATTATAGCAGAGCAGCTCCTATTTTGCCGTAAATATTTTATGGTGAATCACAAGAAATAAACCAGCTTTTGCCATATATTATTTATGGCCTTTGCATTAATTTGTTTAATACCTTTTACCATAAATGAGGTGCAGCAGGGCTATACGCGACCTTTTTATGGTGAAAAGGCTATTTATTTTTTACAGTGCACCTACCAGTACCTCGGTTTCATATGCTGATGCTGCAAGGCCTACCGGTAACACTGGACTCCCACCCGGTACACAAACATCTGCTCCCCCTCCAGGACCTCCTCGATATTATAGACCCCCGGGCACCGCGCCAGTCGCTCGCGGCGTTAAGGTCGGAGGCCCTCTTCGCGCAGCACCGTCACCCCCACGTAATGCCCACATACATATCGGCAGACTAGTACCGTCAACAACTGCTGAAGATATCACATCGTATCTAACCGCTGAAGGAGTACCCTTTAGTGAAGTCAACCCTGTAACGTCGAGAATGGAAAACCCAACGTTTAATAGCTTTCACATTGTGTGCAACCAGTCCGATCGCGATCGAATCATGGATCCCCTACTTTGGGATAGCGGAATAACCATCCGAAACTATCAATTACGCGGTGACGAACGTGCTCGGTATGGAGTCAGACCGCGAGAGAACGGGGATCTCGGCAACCAAATGTGGCCTCCTACGGGACAAATGGCACTTATTCATTCGGACTCTCATCTCAACGACTCAAATCAAACCCAACAACACAACCCCCAGTAGGTACGGGGCGCCTCCTCAACATTGTTCTCTGGAATGTTGAGGGCCTACAGTTTATTCGCGATAATGTCGATGACAATGAACTAAGCAGTAGTGCAGATGTTTTACTCTTCACCGAAACTCTATATTGTAAGTCAGAAATTGATTTTCCAAACTATTACTCATTTATCCAGCCCGCGCTGAAACGCACCCGGGGTCGGCCGTCCGAAGGTATAATTATTCTATGCAAACCGTGTTTGAATCCATCTATCGTGTCTCTGGATCGGAATTACATAGCAATTAAAACAAATTCGGGATATTTTAGTGTGTTTTACTTTAACCCTGATACTGCGCTAGAAGATATAACTCTCTCTATTAACCGAGCAATCTCATTCGCTGACTACAGTAAACCTATAGTGGTGTCAGGCGATTTCAACTGTCGATTGGATAAGGGTAACCGTGGAGCATGTTTATCAGATAATTTAAATCAACTCGGATTCTATTGTTTAAATGATCCATCTGCTCCTACCTACATCTCACCCCAGGGAGAAAGTGTAATAGATCTAGTGTTTATTCGTTACCCCTCGGTGGCTCCAAGCTGTCTACCACAGCTGCAAATCCACCTCAGTCCAATACGTAAACATCAGAGAGTCTCTGCAAACATATATCTTAATACAGACTCAAACCTTCAGATCCCCAGCAGGCCACATCGATATACACGAAAAATTGATTCTGGTAAACTTTCTAACCATGCGAATCTTCAACTAGTGTTTGAAAATCTAGTAACTCATAGCGATATTAACACGGCCACACTACTTCTAAATGATGCTATAACCGGGTCTTCCAATTTGATACGCCCCCGAGTAACCCATGGGAAGCCATGGTTTGACGAAGAATGCCGAAATCAAAAATCTACATTAATGGCTGCTATGTTGTCTCGTCACGTTTCTACAGACGCTAACACCAACTTCTGGCGTCTACGGAAGCAATATAAATCTCTAGTAAAGGATAAACGAAACGCCTACGACAATGATAAACTATTGGATCTGATCGTCCGCGTCGAAATTACTCCCTGGTCCCTTTTCAAGCAGAAACATAAACCGTCGATTGCTCCCATTGATGCTACACGGCTCGAGGAACATTTTACGGACTTACTAGGAACTCCAAATGATCCTGAAGGAGTGGCTACTACCCCGGTTTCATCTGATCCCGAACGCGAGCTGGACGAGTGGTTCAATGAACAGTTTACAGAATCGGAAATTCTAGAGACAATTACCGACCTACCAAACAACAAGGCGTGCGGACATGACGGCATATACTATGAGCACATAAAACTGGGGATTCCACAACTTTTATCATTAATAACTCTACTCTATAACGTCTGCTTTGATATTGGGAAATTGCCTTCAATCTGGAAAAATAGCGTGATAAATATTCTTTATAAAGGGAAGGGGAAAATCACGGACCCCGACAACTACCGCGGGATAGCTCTTCTGTGTGTTCTTCTGAAAATTCTCACGTCGACTATTAACAAGCGAATACGCAGCGCTCTCGCTAACTTCATTCCACTCGAACAGTTTGGTTTTGTCCCTCAACGATCTACAATACATGCTATATCGAAGTTACTTCAGGACATTACAACAGCCTTTAACTCGCCCACTAGACAATCAAGAATAACATATGCATTATTTGTTGATTTCCGGAAGGCGTTTGACCTTTTAAGCCGTAAAGTATTACTAAACAAGCTCTACAACTTAGGTGTGAGGGGAAAGACCTTCGACATAATAAAGGAATTGTTATGTAATTATTTCCGCATCTTTGATGGTCTCCGTTACTCGAACCTCATTGAACAATTACGAGGGATTTTACAGGGGGACTGTCTGAGCCCCACCTGCTTTATTTTATTCATTGCCGACCTAGCAACGGCACTAAGAAATGTAGCTGCCTTACTCAAATTCATATTCTATGCAGACGATTTGGTGATATACTCCAGTAACAGATGCGACGTCCAATCAGCTCTCGATGTTATATCCAACTGGTGTAAATTAAACGGTATGGAAGTAAATTTATTGAAAACAAAGATTATTAAATTTCGCAAGGGCGGTCGATACAGCAAAGACGACAAATTCACATATTGAAATAATATAGTCAAACTCGAGAATAAATACGAATACCTAGGAATTACGCTTCAGCCTTCATTATCATTCACACAGCATATTCAATTAAAGAAAATAAAGGCATTTGGAATTATTGGCTCAATACAGCACCTCCGTTTATTATCAATTGACACTGCCATCAAAATTTTTAATTCTAAAATAGACCCTTTGGTAACATACGCGTTCACAGAAATCGGTCCTTATTTTACACTGGCACATTTAAAAGAAGTAGATAAAATAAAATCAGCATTCGCTAAATCAATGCTGGCCTTACACAAATCCGCATCTTCCACTATGGCACTAAAGCTTATTGATCAACAAATGTTTGTCGAGTGCATTCTAGAACGCAACCCAAATACCTTCAATCGAAACGCAATCTCATTATACAGAGTACACCGAGAGGAACGCGAATTGAATTTCATCCAAGAAGGTTTTATAAACGGGCCCGCTTTCACCTCGGACATATGGAAACGCCAAAACCAGAAAAACCGACACGTTGTAACTCGGACAACTTCCCATGGTTTTCATTTTAAACTCTGCACCGATCAAACTCCTTTTCACCCGCTGTCACAGAACTGCGTCTGCCGATTCTGCCAGCACTCATGCTCGGACCGCTATCACTGTCTTTCATGTACCCTTTGTCCACCCTTATCAACCTTAGCACAACCATAATAAATCAATATAAGGCCTAACTAAACTGTACTGTATCGACTTCAATAATTATCATGTTATTTCGGTGTATATAATATTATATGGTATTTAAATAAAATTAATTAATATACAGTCATTTTACCCCGACTGGGGTGTAGTTATTAAAAAAAATAATCTAATATTGGGGCGGCTTTCTCTCGTTTTATACAAAATGGAATAATGTTAACTGGAAAAGCCACGATCTAAGCATCAGTTGCTTTCAACTGAACCCCTCCTAACTGATACTAACGCTTTTAATTGAACCACTCCTAACTGATACTAACGCTTTTAACTGAACCACTCCTAACTGAAACTAACGCTTTTAACTGAACCACTCCTAACTGAAACGAACGCTTTTAACGGAACCACTCCTAACTGAAACTAACGCTTTTATCTGAACCACTCCTAACTGAAACTAACGCTTTTAACTGAACCACTCCTAACTGATACTGACGCTTTTAACTGAACCACTCCTAACTGAAACTAACACTTTTAACTGAACCTATCCTAACTGATACTAACGCTTTTAATTGAACCACTCCTAACTAACTGATACTAACGCTTTTAATTGATCAACTCCTAACTGATACTAACGCTTTTAACTGAACCACTCCTAACTGATACTGACGCTTTTAACTGAACCACTCCTAACTGAAACTAACACTTTTAACTGAACCTATCCTAACTGATACTAACGTTTTTAACAGAACCACTCCTAACTAACTGATACCAACGTTTTTAACTGAACCCCTCCTAACTTATACTAACGCTTTTAATTGAACCACTCCTAACTGATACTAACGCTTTTAACTGAACCACTCCTAACTGAAACTAACGCTTTTAACTGAACCACTCCTAACTGAAACGAACGCTTTTAACGGAACCACTCCTAACTGAAACTAACGCTTTTATCTGAACCACTCCTAACTGAAACTAACGCTTTTAACTGAACCACTCCTAACTGATACTGACGCTTTTAACTGAACCACTCCTAACTGAAACTAACACTTTTAACTGAACCTATCCTAACTGATACTAACGCTTTTAATTGAACCACTCCTAACTAACTGATACTAACGCTTTTAAATGATCAACTCCTAACTGATACTAACGCTTTTATCTCAATCACTCCTAACTGAAACTAACGCTTTTAATTGAACCCCTCCTAACTGATACTAACGCTTTTAACTGAACCACTCCTAACAGATTCTAACGCTTTTAACTGAACCAGTCCTAACTGATTCTAACGCTTTTATCTGAACCACTCCTAACTAACTGATACCAACGCTTTTAATTGAACCCCTCCTAACTGATACTAACGCTTTTAACTCAACCACTCCTAACTGAAACTAACGCTTTTAACTGAACCACTCCTAACTGAAACTAACGCTCTTAACTGAGCCACTCCTAACTGAAAATAACGTTTTTAACAGAACCACTCCTAACTGATACTAACGCTTTTTATTTGAACCACTCCTAACTGATACTAACGCTTTTATCTGAACCCCTCCTAACTGATAAACTGATACTAAAGCTTTTAACTGAACCCCTCCTAACTGATACTAACGCTTTTAATTGAACCACTCCTAACTGATACTAACGTTTTTAACAGAACCACTCCTAACTAACTGATACCAACGCTTTTAATTGAACCCCTCCTAACTGATACTAACGCTTTTAACTCAACCACTCCTAACTGAAACTAACGCTTTTAACTGAACCCTTCCTAACTGAAACTAACACTTTTAACTGAACCCCTCCTAACTGATACTAACGCTTTTAATTGAACCACTCCTAACTGATACTAACGCTTTTAACTGAACCACTCCTAACTGAAAATAACGTTTTTAACAGAACCACTCCTAACTGATACTAACGCTTTTTATTGAACCACTCCTAACTGATACTAACGCTTTTATCTGAACCCCTCCTAACTGATAAACTGATACTAACGCTTTTAACTTTACCACTCCTAACTGATACTAACGCTTTTAACTGAAACCCTTCCAACTAACTGATACCAACGCTTTTAACTAAACCACTACTAACTGATACTAATGCTTTTATCTGAACCACTCCTAACTGAAACTAACGCTTTCAATTAAACCAATTCTAACTGGTACTAACGCTTTTAACTGAACCACTCCTAACTGATACTAACGCTTTTAACGGAACCACTCCTAACTAACTGATACCAACGTTTTTAACTGAACCCCTCATAACTTATACTAACGATTTAATCTGAACTACTACTAACTGATTCTAACGCTTTTATCTGAACCCCTCCTAACTGATACTAACGCTTTTAATTGAACCACTCCTAACTGATACTAACGCTTTTAACTGAACCCCTCCTAACTGATACTAACGATTTAATCTGAACTACTACTAACTGATACTAACGCTTTTATCTGAACCACTCATAACTGATACTAACGCTTTTAACTGAACCACTCCTAACTAACTGATACCAACGTTTTTAACTGAACCCCTCCTAACTGATACTAACGCTTTTAACTCAACCACTTCTAACTGATACTAACGCTTTTAACTTTACCACTCCTAACTGATACTAACGCTTTTATCTGAACTACTACTAACTGATACTAACGCTTTTATCTGAACCACTCATAACTGATACTAACGCTTTTAACTGAACCACTCCTAACTAACTGATACTAACGCTTTTAACTGAACCCCTCCTAACTGATACTAACGATTTAATCTGAACTACTACTAACTGATACTAACGCTTTTATCTGAACCACTCATAACTGATACTAACGCTTTTAACTGAACCACTCCTAACTAACTGATACTAACGCTTTTAACTGAACCACTCCTAACTGATACTAACGCTTTTAACTCAACCACTCCTAACTGATACTAACGCTTTTAACGGAACCACTCCTAACTAACTGATACCAACGTTTTTAACTGAACCCCTCCTAACTGATACTAACGCTTTTAATTGAACCACTCCTAACTGATACTAACGCTTTTAACTGAACCCCTCCTAACTGATACTAACGATTTAATCTGAACTACTACTAACTGATACTAACGCTTTTATCTGAACCACTCATAACTGATACTAACGCTTTTAACTGAACCACTCCTAACTAACTGATACCAACGTTTTTAACTGAACCCCTCCTAACTGATACTAACGCTTTTAACTCAACCACTTCTAACTGATACTAACGCTTTTAACTTTACCACTCCTAACTAACTGATACTAACGTTTTTAACTGAACCCCTCCTAACTGATACTAACGTTTTTAACTCAACCACTCCTAACTGATACTAACGCTTTTAATTGAACCACTCCTAACTGATACTAACTCCTGTATTTGACTCTGTATTTCGATGAGGACGCATCTGCCTATGCTGACTGCTACAGCACAAACAGACTACCGGATAATTATTATTGTTTAATTATACTCCATTGTTAATTATATTGTTATTGCTAAACTGTATAACTAAACTGTTTACCGTGGACCGGCGACATACTTTTTATTTGATTTACCGGTACTACAAATTAATTTATATCTGGCACCCTTTGGGCCGATCTGGATTAGTATCTACTACTTTAAGAATGTCGTCGCAGCGGAAAAGAAACAATAACAGCGATGACAACCATCGTCAAAGTATGTCCTTATCTTCTCGTCGTCTCAGCATTGGAGTTGCAGCTGGGAACCCCAATATAAACGAGCCGAAATCTCAACTACACAAACAATCAAAAGAAGAAAACAAAAGGATAAGCGGGAAATCGTCAAATTTGGTCACAGCAACTACTAAATCGGTAGCGGATCCCACAGCAAATCGTGACGATGGACTGACTGAGATTGAGGTGAGTTGCTCTGGCTCCAATTGCGATGTATCGATGATTTGCATCGTAAAGATAGGGACGGATTTTGGTCGCATCGACTTCTACTGCGGAAAATGTGTTGGTTGTCGTTTATCTAATTTATCAAAGGAAATGGAAGCCTTGGAACTGCGAGTAGACCACAATATAACAAAACTCCATGGACAAGTAAATGACTTCGATTCTCGATCTATGATCTTGGAGGTACAGATCAAAGATAATAGACGAGCTATGGAGAATGCTTTCAAGAACCTTAGGGTTGAGACAGAAAGTAACATCGAAGAGCTACAAAAGAAACACGATGATATAGACCTAGAACTCGAAGATTTAAAATCCGCTGCCAGTAATCGCACGACTGAAAATACGACTACTAACGGTGATACAACAAGTAATGAAGCTTGGCCATGGAAAAACGTGTCATATTCCCGCTGCAAAAAACCAAACAATACAACAAACCTCGCTATACTAACACGGCAACTAAAACACGAAGAATCTGAACAAAATAAACGCAGATCAAATATCGTTATATCCGGTTCCAGTCCGCAAGATAATGACAAAGATCTTATTATCGACATCGCCTCTACTCTCAATGTCACACTAGAAGAGAACGATATAAACTTTAAACGTGTGGGGAAACTACGAGAAAACAACTCGCAACCCGTAGTAGTTACATTACCCCCAGAAAAGCGGGCTAAACTACTACAGAAAGCTCGTGATTTACGTAAATCACAAAGATATAACCACATATATATATCGTTAGATCTCACACCAGAAGAAAGTCGTCTGCAATATGACTTACGACAGGAAAGGCGTGCGATGCAATCTAGTCACCCAGATAAACGCTGGGTCATCTACCGAAACGAAGTGGTTGACTCGGCATCTATTAACAATCTAGGAAAAACCATGAACACAGCTCGGCTAACCAACGATCATAGACAACGAACATTCTACAGATCTGACTCATCTTCATTTAGTACCTCCTGTAATATATCCCCAACTACAACAAATCCATCTCAATCACAGGTAATAAATATAGAATGACTATATAATCCAATAACAAGACCCACGGCACCCAGCGGGTCTCCGGTTCCTGCATCCAGACCCACGGCACACAGCGGGTCTCCGTTCCCTGCGTGTAGACCCACAGCACCCGGCGGGTCTCCGGTCCCTGCATGTAGACCCACGGCACCCGGCGGGTCTCCGGTCCCTGCATGTAGACTCACGGCACCCAGCGGGTCTCCGGTTCCTGCGTTCGGACCCACGGCACCCGGCGGGCCTCCGTTCCCTGCATGCAGACCCACAGCACCCGGCGGGTCTCCGGTCCCTGCGTGCAGACCCACGGCACCCGGCGGGTCTCCGGTCCCTGCGTGTAGACCCACGGCACCCAGCGAGTCTCCGTTCCCTGCGTGTAGACCCACGGCACCCAGGGGGTCTCCGTTCCCTGCGTGTAGACCCACGGCACCCGGGGTGTCTCCGGTCCCTGCATGTAGACCCACGGCACCCAGCGGGTCTCCGTTCCCTGCGTCCGGACCCACGGCACCCAGCGAGTCTCCGTTCCCTGCGTGCAGACCCACGGCACCCGGCGGGTCTCCGGTCCCTGCGTGTAGACCCACGGCACCCAGCGAGTCTCCGTTCCCTGCGTGTAGACCCACGGCACCCAGGGGGTCTCCGTTCCCTGCGTGTAGACCCACGGCACCCGGCGGGTCTCCGGTCCCTGCATGTAGACCCACGGCACCCAGCGGGTCTCCGTTCCCTGCGTCCGGACCCATGGCACCCAGCGGGTCAAACTCAAACATGAACACCCATAGATCGGACTTACTTATATATAACACACAAGGTATTATTCGGCTAGATAAACGAAAGAACCTCGCAAATACTCTACTCACGTTAGATTATAATTTCGTGTGTTTATGTGAAACATGGTTAACACCAGATTTTAATGATAGGGAACTTTTTCTCAGTAAATATAATTTAGTTCGTGCAGAACGACCAGGTAAACCCGATGGTGTATCCTCACATGGTGGTGCTTTAATCGCTATCAAATCCGGTATACCATATACCACACTAAACATCAAGGATGAGCTATCCGATAATTTTAATCTCTTAACCAATGCCGTTTGTGCTTGTACTTGTATTTTAAACAATAGGAAAATAGGGCTTGTATGTATATACAATCCTCCAAGTGAAAGTATATATCGTATTCCAATATCTAATTTTATTATTCTTTTTAACATAATCAAAAACTGGGAAATAAATCTCAATGATTTAATTATTTGCGGTGACTTGAATCTGCCTAATGTGCATTGGGACTCATTTTTTTCTAGGGATCCATATGAAAGTGCATTTTTAAATATTTTTGCTGAATTTAATTTTAAACAATACGTTACATTCCCCACGAGAGGTTCAAATACGCTAGACATATTGCTTTCGAACTCTAATAACCTAATTGTGGATGTAAATTCATTTTTCGAAGGCTATAATCATTTGAAAACTAATTGTAAATCCGACCACCATCCAGTACAAGTCATACTAAATGCAGCACCAAAACGTGTTCCAACCATTAACTCAACTAATCGTCATAGTTTCTGTAAACTTGATGTGGGTGTTGCCACAACCATCTGCACAAAGAACCCCTTCAGCGTAACGGTTGGACCCCATACAATAGAAGACCTAGATAATTTACTCACAAGATGGTACGAATGGATTGGAAAAATAATTGAAGCTAGCGTACCAAGACGAACTCTCCATCGCTCAATCTTACCACCATGGGTTACCCAACACACCTCACACAAATTACACAAACTGGAAACATTGAAACGCAGAGTTAACAAATACCCCGAACACAAAAAGCCACCACCATCTCTATTGAATAAACTACGAAATATGGAACACGAAATAAATACGGATCTAGAAACTGACCAGGCTCAACATGAATGCAAACTAGCCAGTAGTCGCTCTATGCAACAACTCTATAAATACTTCAAATCTTTACGAAACACCAGTGCAATACCACCTCTTGTAACTTATAATGGGTATACCGCATGTACACCGGCAGAACAAGCTGACCTTTTTTCCGAATTCTTCCACTCAGTTTACAAAAAGCCAGCAATAAAAACAGCAGCAATTACTCCTCCAACATTATCCCCCACTGAGGATCCCTACCACGATAATTTTATTGACGACTACGATGTGTCTGTATCCACTGTACAACTACTCCTAACATCACTAAATGTTACCAAAGCCAGAGGCCCCGATAACTTACCACCACGTTTCCTCCAACAATTAAGCGTACAACTAGCACCATCTTTAGCTGCATTATTTTTGGTGTTTAAAGACAACTGTTACTTTCCACGAGAATGGAAACATGCATCAATATCCCCACGACATAAGAAGGGCAATAGAACTCCAGTACCGCTTTACCGTCCAATATCTCTACTTGCCATCCCCTCGAAAATTCTAGAACGATGTATCTACATGCCAATTTACAGCCATCTTCGTCCACTTTATCATCGCGCTCAGTATGGTTTTAGAAAAGGCCGCTCACCTGTTCTTCAACTGCTTGTGGTTTTAGATAAAATATATCACGCTATAGAAAATAATGATTCAAAAATAGAAATAATTTATCTAGACTTTCAAAAGGCTTTTGACTCAATATCTCATAGTTCGGTGCTACTAAAGTTATGGAAATTAGGAATTCGGGGAAAACTATGGGAAATGATACGTAGCTATCTATCAGATAGAACTCAATCAGTGAAAGTTGTGGATGCAGTGTCAAAAACTAAAGATGTTGACAGCGGGACTCCGCAAGGAAGTATTCTAGCAACATTGTTATTCTTAGTAGAATCGAATGACCTACCGAACATTTGCACACAAACAGACCCTTATCTACTCGCTGACGATTGCAAACTTGTTTCCATATATCCGACAACCAATCCCCCACAAATACAAGACGATTTAAATAAATTATCAGTCTGGGGTCAAAGTAACGGTCTTGAATTTAATATCAGCAAATGTAAACAACTTATTTTTCAAGGGCAGTCCAACGTAAAATTTATTAATAGCCATCCGATAGAACGAACCACCTCAGAAAAAGATCTGGGAGTCACCTTCTCATCGAATATTACCTGGACCGCACACGTAACTGAAAAATGCAGTAAAGGAAACATGGCCTTCCAACTAATAAAACGTAACTGTGCATCAAATCTTACCGCTCTATCGAAATTAAATATGTACAAATCTATGATTCTACCGATAATAACCTATGCATCACCATGTTGGTCTCCAAATAAACACGACCTATCACGTATAGAGAGTCTACAACGACGTGCCACTATCTGGATACTACGAGATAATGAATCGACCTACACAGATCGGCTCAAATCACTTAACATACTCCCCCTTTCTCTCTACCTACAACTCCTAGATTTGATGACGCTGTCGAAGATTATCGCTGGAAAATGCGATATCAACTGGGAAGAACACCTCAAACTAAGCAGACCATCAAACCAAAATACTCGTTCAAATGATCGGATCTTATTTAATGTTGTGCGGCCGAAGAAATGCAAGTCAGAACAAAACTTTTGGTTCCGAGTACCTTACATTGCAAATGTATTACCTAATCGAATCAATTTCACAAACCATGTAGGGCTTAAATCTCGTCTGATCGATTTATTTTGGAGGTACTTCATTAAACACTACTCAATTGATATTCCCTGTAGCTGGTCGGTGTGCTGCAGCTGCGTCTTGATGAACTGTAGAAATAATAACTCTCGTCTCGATGATTTATACCCATAGATAACGACTTATATTCTATAATGCTTTATTTAATTAATACAAATTTTATTACATTTCACATCCACTCTGACCCTTTTAATACGTATTTACTGCATCTCATTTTAAATTTAATATGCATATATTTTATCTCATTTCTACGAAATCAGAGACCGACCCTTTTATTACGTATTTACTGCATCTCATTTTAAATTTATACGCATATATTTAATCTCATTTTTACGACATCAGAGACCGACCCTTTTATTAATACGTATATATATATTTCATCTTATTTTAATACAAATATTTCTATCTAATTTCATATAACATCCTGTCTTCTGACCCTTTTAACTTCATCGTTTAATCTCATAATTAGCACGGCCTTTTTAGACCAATTACATACAGTAATAATTTTAACTCGATGTATTTTAATGTACCTTAAATAATTATTAACTCATATTTTAAACTAAGTAATGTATGAAATGTATGTAATGTATCTTTTATGGGGGAAACCCCATCACCATATAATACTATAGTTAAATTGTCTATGCAGTCTTTGTTCAGTTCTAAGTTATGGTGTAAATTTATATTAATAATAATAATAATAATAACGCTTTTAACTGAACCACTCCTAACTGAAAATAACGTTTTTAACAGAACCACTCCTAACTGATACTAACGCTTTTTATTGAACCACTCCTAACTGATACTAACGCTTTTATCTGAACCCCTCCTAACTGATAAACTGATACTAACGCTTTTAACTTTACCACTCCTAACTGATACTAACGCTTTTAACTGAAACCGTCCCAACTAACTGATACCAACGCTTTTAACTAAACCACTACTAACTGATACTAATGCTTTTATCTGAACCACTCCTAACTGAAACTAACGCTTTCAATTGAACCAATCCTAACTGGTACTAACGCTTTTAACTGAACCACTCCTAACTGATACTAACGCTTTTAACGGAACCACTCCTAACTAACTGATACCAACGTTTTTAACTGAACCCCTCCTAACTTATACTAACGATTTAATCTGAACTACTACTAACTGATACTAACGCTTTTATCTGAACCACTCCTAACTAACTGATACTAACGTTTTTAACTGAACCCCTCCTAACTGATACTAACGCTTTTAACTCAACCACTCCTAACTGATACTAACGCTTTTATCTGAACCACTCCTAACTGAAACTAACGCTTTCAATTGAACCACTCCTAACTGGTACTAACGCTTTTAACTGAACCACTCCTAACTGAAACTAACGCTTTTAACTGAACCACTCCTAACTAACTGATACCAACGTTTTTAACTGAACCCCTCCTAACTGATACTAACGCTTTTAATTGAACCACTCCTAACTGATACTAACGATTTAATCTGAACTACTACTAACTGATACTAACGCTTTTATCTGAACCACTCATAACTGATACTAACGCTTTTAACTGAACCACTCCTAACTAACTGATACCAACGTTTTTAACTGAACCCCTCCTAACTGATACTAACGCTTTTAATTGAACCACTCCTAACTGATACTAACGCTTTTAACTGAACCACTCATAACTGATACTAACGCTTTTAACTGAACCACTCCTAACTAACTGATACCAACGTTTTTAACTGAACCCCTCCTAACTGATACTAACGCTTTTAATTGAACCACTCCTAACTGATACTAACGATTTAATCTGAACTACTACTAACTGATACTAACGCTTTTATCTGAACCACTCCTAACTGATACTAACGCTTTTAATTGAACCACTCCTAACTGATACTAACGCTTTTAATTGAACCACTCCTAACTGATACTAACGATTTAATCTGAACTACTACTAACTGATACTAACGCTTTTATCTGAACCACTCCTAACTGAAACTAACGATTTTATCTGAACCACTCCTAACTGAAACTAACGCTTTTAACTCAACCACTCCTAACTGAAACTAACGCTTTCAATTGAACCACTCCTAACTGGTACTAACGCTTTTATCTGAACCACTCCTAACTGATACTAACGCTTTCAATTGAACCACTCCTAACTGATACTAACGCTTTTAATTGAACCACTCCTAACTGATACTAACGCTTTCAATTGAACCACTCCTAACTGAAAATAACGTTTTTAACTGAACCCCTCCTAACTGATACTAACGCTTTTAATTGAACCACTCCTAACTGATACTAACGATTTAATCTGAACTACTACTAACTGATACTAACGCTTTTATCTGAACCACTCCTAACTGAAACTAACGCTTTTATCTGAACCACTCCTAACTGAAACTAACGCTTTTAACTCAACCACTCCTAACTGAAACTAACGCTTTCAATTGAACCACTCCTAACTAACTGATACTAACGCTTTTAACTCAACCACTCCTAACTGATACTAACGATTTAATCTGAACTACTACTAACTGATACTAACGCTTTTATCTGAACCACTCCTAACTAACTGATACCAACGTTTTTAACTGAACCCCTCCTAACTGATACTAACGCTTTTAACTCAACCACTCCTAACTGAAACTAACGCTTTCAATTGAACCACTCCTACGTGATACTAACGCTTTTATCTGAACCCCTCCTAACTGATACTAACACTTTTAACTGAACCACTCCTAACTGATACTAACGATTTAATCTGAACTACTACTAACTGATACTAACGCTTTTATCTGAACCACTCCTAACTAACTGATACCAACGTTTTTAACTGAACCCCTCCTAACTGATACTAACGCTTTTAACTCAACCACTCCTAACTGAAACTAACGCTTTCAATTGAACCACTCCTAACTGATACTAACGCTTTTATCTGAACCCCTCCTAACTGATACTAACGCTTTTAACTCAACCACTCCTAACTGAAACTAACGCTTTCAATTGAACCACTCCTAACTGATACTAACGATTTAATCTGAACTACTACTAACTGATTCTAACGCTTTTATCTGAACCCCTCCTAACTGGTACTAACGCTTTTAACTGAACCACTCCTAACTGATACTAACGATTTAATCTGAACTACTACTAACTAATACTAACGCTTTTATCTGAACCACTCCTAACTAACTGATACCAACGTTTTTAACTGAACCCCTCCTAACTGATACTAACGCTTTTAACTCAACCACTCCTAACTGAAACTAACGCTTTCAATTGAACCCCTCCTAACTGGTACTAACGTTTTGAACTCAACCACTCCTAACTGATACTAACGCTTTTAACTGAACCACTCCTAACTGATACTAACGCTTTTATCTGAACCACTCCTAACTAACTGATACCAACGTTTTTAACTGAACCCCTCCTAACTGATACTAACGCTTTTAACTCAACCAATCCTAACTGAAACTAACGCTTTTATCTGAACCACTCCTAACTGAAACTAACACTTTTATCTGAACCACTCCTAACTGAAACTAACGCTTTTAACTCAACCACTCCTAACTGAAACTAACGCTTTCAATTGAACCACTCCTAACTGGTACTAACGCTTTTAACTGAACCACTCCTAACTGATACTAACGCTTTTAACTGAACCACTCCTAACTGATACTAACGCTTTTAACTGAACCACTCCTAACTGATACTAACGCTTTCAATTGAACCACTCCTAACTGATACTAACGCTTTTAACTGAACCACTCCTAACTGATAGTAACGCTTTCAATTGAACCACTCCTAACTGATACTAACGCTTTTATCTGAACCACTCCTAACTAACTGATACCAACGTTTTTAACTGAACCCCTCCTAACTGATACTAACGCTTTTAACTGAACCCCTCCTAACTGATACTAACGATTTAATCTGAACTACTACTAACTGATACTAACGCTTTTAACTGAACCATTCCTAACTGATACTAACGCTTTTATCTGAACCACTCCTAACTAACTGATACCAACGTTTTTAACTGAACCCCTCCTAACTGATACTAACGCTTTTAACTCAACCAATCCTAACTGAAACTAACGCTTTTAACTGAACCGCACCTAACTGATACTAACGTTTTCTCTGTCAATAATCATGGTAGTAGGATCACCGGGGCCCTCGACAATGTCGTACTGTTCAACACCTTCGTCTAATTGCTCGAAGGTCTCCAATATATCGCAATCTCGATCGAGGTCAACATCATGAAAGAAATCTTCGATATATTCGTCGGCGTCAGTCCAATCCTGTGGGCCTCCGGTTGATGGCGACGGCAATCGGTCCAACGGTTTATGTACCCGAAGTATTCTCTATGAAATTTACATTAAGGTATTTAAATGATGAAATATACTACTAAGATTGGCATGCTGCATTGCAGCTGCATTTTTAAGAATGATGTGTCGGCTTGTCGACAAAATTGCGCCGCCACAACTTCCTATCACCCATGACATTTGCTAGATCATCTGCATCTTCAAGGCCAGTGTCCTTTAAGATGCGTCTCAAGAATGTCATGGGCCACCATAAGCGTCCACCATGCTTATTCACTCTATGAGGCTGTCAAAGCAAAAGATTATGCACTGGCTGGTGGCTGGTCCTCAAGGCGAAATAAATGTCCTGCATAGCGGAGGCGGCTTTATTCTAGTGTCAAGCTTGGGGGAACCAATGAGACAACTCCAATATTATATAGTGTCTGGTTGGAGCTGTGTGCATTGTACTTGTCACAGTGAACCCGGCGTAGCATTCTTGTGAATGTGCCATCCAGAGATTTGGTGTGCTCAGCAGTTAGAGCCCAGCATGGACTCCCATAGAGGAGCACTGGAACTCTGCTGCTCTAAATAATTGGACCTTAAGTTTCTGATTAATTCTATTTTGACTTCCAAATCATGTAAAGCCCATTCAAGGCTGCCCATGCCTTTCCCTTACATATTCGAAGGACCTCACCTGACTTCCGGATCAATGATCCCAGGTAACAGAAGTCGTCACATGGTCAAGAATACAATCCTTTGAGCTTATGCTCATCCGGTCAGAGACTTGCTGAGGACTTTTAAAGTTAACTGTCAAAATTTTGATCTTTTTGGAGTTAATAAAAAGACCAACCCTAGAAGCAGCCAGTTCTAATGAGCTGAGGAGCCGCTGGGCTCCCTCTAGTGATTCTGGGAGTACTCCTAAGTCATCAGCAAAGTCTAGATCAGTCAGGTACTTGGTAAGATTTCCTCGACTTCTGGAGCCAGTAGGTGGAGTTACCATCACCCCATCATCATTATGATGATCTAAGGACATGCGTAGAACATAGTCAACCACAATTATGAACAAGAATGGTGCAAGTGTGTCTCCCTGGAGGACGCCCCATAATACTTCAAATGGTTCTGTGTCACCGTCAACAGTAGACACAAATGTTGTCGAACCATCGTATACTGATCTGATTGCTGCTATTATTTCATCAGGAATCCCATATAATGAAAGTATGCTGAACATACGTGAGCGAGAGACTGAATCAAAGGCCTTGAAGAAGTCAACAAATATAACAGCCAGATGCCTGTCTTTCTTTTTTGATAACTCTTCAATTATCCTTCTAAGTGAAATCAGACTTGGGTGAACAAGACACAACATTACTATAATTAATTATAAAATATTTAAAACAAAATTGAATTTGATTAGATTTGCACAAATTTTTATCTTTAAAACATTAATGGGTTGCTTTTAGTTGTTTGGTTGGCTAGCAGTAATCATTACTCCCCCCCCCCCCCCCCCCCCCCCCTCCAATTGACCGATGATACTAGTTGGATACACTCGCTCACCGCTGCTACAGTCAACTCCTACAATGCACTTCACACCAACTACTTTTTTTCAAAGAACAAGAAGAACAACAAAAGGAAAGAAGCTTATCGGGTACTTATTTCTATTGGACGGATCGCAGCAGAACTGGATGTCCTTATTTCTCACACGAGTTTGTGTGTTTGTTTTTGTCAACAAACAACTTCTTGCACTTAATGTTGATGGAATTGGATGAAACTTTCATGATAGGTCCATTGTCGGACCTAGTTGTGTATCCAAGGTTTTGGTTGCGAGGGACCTGTTGGTTGCCTACCTACAGTGAAATTTATTCTAGAATGACCGATCATAATCGTAGAATTCACTCAATCAAACTTCTGTCGACACCCCAAAGGGAGCATTTATTGGACATGCTTTCGGCAAAATTTTGCTTTATTTCGATTAGAATAGTAGGAGAAGATACATTTCCTGCAAACAGTGATTTTTTTAACATACACGCAAATTTAGTGGTTACAGATGTAAGTGCCTCTATTTATACACTATGTTGCTACCGAAGAGACCGGCGACTTAATGGTAGGGTAGTATCATTAGTTCGATAATTTTTCCTCCGTGATTGTAAGCAATGTTAAATTTAATCATTATCTCCATAGCCACTGTAATACAAAAATTTATTTTTTGTGTTATATAATATTAAACCGCCATGAAGACCAATGCGTCATTAATTAAAGAAAAGCGATCAAATAAAGACCTATCTCACTAAACCTCCCCACAATAACCATTATTATACCAAACAATATGTACTGTACATTGTCTACTGTACGTGCACATATAAAATTTTAATTATCCATTTCTGCAATATAGTACAGCCAAATTTACCCTGTTACTATCGATGGGGGATTTGTGATGAAGAACGACTTTGTAGATTACGACTCCAGCGGAACAGAGAAGTATCATGCAAATTACAGTGCCAACAATGAGTAGTAGTTGAGTGCGGGGAGGCAATTTGAATCTCATCTGTCCGCATTTAACTGATGTCTCCTTACTGGGAGGTATGTCAACAGGAACTGTTGATTCTTCAGCCTAAATGAAAATAAATAAATTGCATTGACCAGTGCGAAAAAATAAATTATTTGACGAGAAAAAACACATTACTGGTAGATGATGCAAAGTATACAGTAGTTACCGGTAGTTCTTCAGAGGTGAAGTAAAGTAAAAGGGAGTGAGTGTTGCACATAACTAAAACCGAATAAGTGTTCTAAAACACGTCATTCTTTACCAAGTAAAGGTATCTTTTAATATTTCTTTTATTTTTGATCTTTAGGGTGTTTAAAAAGTAATAAAATTTAATTTAAAACATTAAGAAAGGAAATTGTTTTATACCCATCCTAGATATTTGAAGAAATAGATGGTATATATCTGGCGGGCCTTCCCCATCAGATAAGGCCGCATTTTGGAGGTTCACTTTTTTGCCCAAAAGTCCATTACTTTACATTACTAATAAGGCCGCATTTTGGAGGTTCACTTTTTTGCCCAAAAGTCCATTACTTTACATTAACTAATCTGTGGGACTGCTAAGATTACTGACCTTAACTTCCTCCTTCTCCGGAGGATGATTTGTTATAACAGTCATGACGTCGACGTCAAGATTATTGGTGACAAGTACAATTTAGAACTCGAACAGTAAATAAGTAAGTCTAAAATAAAAAATATTAACTACAATAAAATATTTAATAGGCTAGATTCCTTTCAAGGATATTACAAAAAATTAATATAAAATGATAAACAACATTGTATTTATTATAAGATATTGTTGGCAGTGAAAGGGGCTTACCGGCTGACGGTATTACTGCGTAATGTAGGCCTACTGCTCTATTCTATGGTAAACTCCATCCACAAAGGGCTGACTTGACATTTACATCAGATTTAGTTAAACAAAGCCTTACGTAATGTGATTGCCAACTTTTTGACCCAAAGTGCAAAACAATTACACAATAACGTGCTTTAAGAACGACAAATATTTTCAACCAGGAACTCAGGTAGCCCAATCGGCATCCTATTAAACATAAAGAGACCGGCCGATACACTCACCCAATAAGTAATAGCAGGGTAATAGTTTATTGTTATGATTTAATAAAAACTGTTGGTATCCGAAAGGGCAATGTGCCAGAGCTAGGATCATGTCCATCCCATCCAGACTTCTTGTTACTGTAAACCATGAAACGCAAATACTGTAGTGCTTATTATTTTATTGGATAACTAGGCCTATTATTGCGATGTATATTATTTTGCCATATTTGGCTATGGATTTTGGAAATAGTCGGGGCTCGATTACAAGATATTTTATTTAGCCTCTGTTTAGTTGTTGTGAAAATCTACGCAAATACCAGTGCATCACTCCCAAAAATAAAAATTAGATAAAAATTAATTAAATAACATTCCATATTATGCATCAACATTCCTTTATATTTACATTATTAATATATTCATCTCCTCTTAATTTAAAAACCATACCACAATTGCAATGGGTCTATTAAATTCGGCTTACAGCCAAATAAATTTAATAATAACACTTTACATAGTCGTCTCCGGTCTCCAGTAAAAATATGTGAGGTGTCACTGAAATGAAAAATTGTTATTTCAGAAGGATTATGGCCCATGTGAAGAATACCAGACTGTTGCAGTTACCCCCATGTGAAGGTTTCACCAAAAACACAGGTTACAGAAGGGCTGAATCTATCCAAAACAAAATTCGAATTAGTATATGTACAAGTTATAAGACAGAAATAAGCGCTGTAAAACACTTAATAAAGATAAATTAAAAAAAATGAAAAATCTGCTTCATGTATGAAATTCAAATAAAAAGTCGACCGAAAAGTGAAATCCTGGTATTCTTCACATGGGCGAGGATTATCGCACAATAGAATGTTACCTCATCGATATCGAAAGCGCTTTCAAAATCCCGGGACTGATAATTCACGAACTTCTAGAAGATTCGACGGAAGATGTGAGTGAATCGTCGTAGCTTTACTAGTAGATAATAACGAGTAAATAGGTGATCTACCGGTACCATTATAATTAAAACAATTACTATGAATGAGGTGATTTACCGGTACCATTATAGTTCAAACAATTACTATGAATGAGGTGATCTACCGGTACCATTATAGTTCAAACAATTACTATGAATGAGGTGATCTACCGGTACCATAATAGTTCAAACAATTACTATGAATGAGGTGATTTACCAGTACCATTATAGTTCAAACAATTACTATGAATGAGGTGATCTACCGGTACCATTATAGTTCAAACAATTACTATGAATGAGGTGATCTACCGGTACCATTATAGTTCAAACAATTACTATGAATGAGGTGATCTACCAGTACTAGTGTTGAGAACTGTAACTGTAATTATACTGTAACTGCAACTGTAACTGAATGATTTTGATGATTTTTTGATACTGTAACTATAACTGTAACTGTAATTGCGAATTTTGAATACTGTAACTGTAACTGAAACTGTAATTACGAATTTTGAATACTGTAACTGTAACTGAAACTGAAATTAACAAAATCCGATTCAGTTCTCAATCACACAATTAACATGAATGAGCATTTAAAACAGTATTGTAATAAAGTATAGAGTATAGTTTAATAAATGAATAACAGTGGTTACCATAGGTATCATTTTTAAAACATTGTTATAATAAACAATCTCATTTTTTCCACTTCTAAACAAAACCATATTATTCCACAATAAAAAGGACCCGTTGTCCACTTTAGCTCAAATGTGATTTATTTGGCGAGTCAAGTAGTGAACGAAGATCTACAGTAGCATATAGTCTATGTTTATCTGGCTCAACTATTCGACTATTATCAGTTTTGCTTCATATTAAATGTAAATGTTTTATATAAACAAAGAAAAGTTAGGCCTATTGGTAGATGGATTTTAACGGATATATATTTTACATTATGAATTATTAATGTTACCGGTACTATTAATATCACAATCACACTAGAGGCACACTGGAAATTAAATTTTGATCAAGTTTACCATTATAAATTACAAAATTAAACTTAAAAGTGAAAGGAGCAGCCTATCGAGGTGGGTCTAACCAAAACAATAAATATATGATTACTAAAACAAATTTCGAATTAAGGAAAATGAGCAGGATTCAGAAGCTTGGCTTTTATAACCAAAACAATAAATGATAACAGTACTGTACAAGCACTGAAACAACATGTACAGTAAAATGTGGGTGCCTTAGTGTGATCTTGTGACGTGCCACTTTCATTACATACTATCAGTATATTAGTTACAAAATATTACCATAGAGTGGGTCCAACTTTCCTATAATAACTACCTATTAGCTCTAGAAAGAGGACGTTTCGTAATGAACATTATTATTAGCGTATATTACAGTAATATATTAAAGTGCCTCATTTTTAGTTTCAGATATATTTTTTTTATTTGGCAAGTGATTCGTTTGATTTTTTTGGGCAAGTGACTCATTGGGCAAGTGACTGCAATGCACCCAGCCCCGATGAGACTACATTAATTCAATGACTGCTTACTACGTGAGATCATATATATTGAATCTATAACTGAAACTGTAACTGAATTTTATCACGATCAAAACTGTAACTGAAACTGAAATGCTCAATTTTATAATACTGAAACTGTAACTGTAACTGAAATGTTACACTTTGTAATACTGAAACTGTAACTGTAACTGAAATGCAAAACTTTGAATACTGAAACTGTAACTGTAACTGAAATTAGTCAAAATTGATTCAGTTCTCAACACTAACCAGTACCATTATAGTTCAAACAATTACTATGAATGAGGTGATCTACCGGTACCACTATAGTTCAAACAATTACTATGAATGAGGTGATCTACCGGTACCATTATAGTTCAAACAATTACTATGAATGAGGTGATCTACCAGTACCATTATAGTTCAAACAATTACTATGAATGAGGTGATCTACCGGTACCACTATAGTTCAAACAATTACTATGAATGAGGTGATCTACCAGTACCATTATAGTTCAAACAATTACTATGAATGAGGTGATCTACCGGTACCACTATAGTTCAAACAATTACTATGAATGAGGTGATCTACCGGTACCATTATAGTTCAAACAATTACTATGAATGAGGTGATCTACCGGTAGCATTATAGTTCAAACAATTACTATGAATGAGGTGATCTACCGGTACTATTATAGTTCAAACAATTACTATGAAAGAGGTGATCTACCGGTACCATTATAGTTCAAACAATTACTATGAATGAGGTGATCTACCGGTACCATTATAGTTCAAACAATTACTATGACTGAGGTGATCTACCGGTACCATTATAGTTCAAACAATTACTATGAATGAGGTGATCTACCGGTACCATTATAGTTCAAACAATCACTATGAATGAGGTGATCTACTGGTACCATTATAGTTCAAACAATTACTATGAATGAGGTGATATGCCGGTACCATTATAGTTCAAACAATTACTATGAATGAGGTGATCTACCGGTACCATTATAGTTCAAACAATTACTATGAATGTGATCTACCGTTACTATTATAGTTCAAACAATTACTATGAATGAGGTGATCTACCGGTACCATTATAGTTCAAACAATTACTATGAATGAGGTGATCTACCGGTACCATTATAGTTCAAACAATTACTATGAATGAGGTGATCTACCGGTACCATTATAGTTCAAACAATTACTATGAATGAGGTGATCTACCGGTACCATTATAGTTCAAACAATTACTATGAATGAGGTGATCTACCGGTACCATTATAGTACAAACAATTACTATGAATGAGGTGATATACTGGTACCATTATAGTTCAAACAATTACTATGAATGAGGTGATCTACCGGTACCATTATAGTTCAAACAATTACTATGAATGAGGTGATCTACCGGTACCATTATAGTTCAAACAATTACTATGAATGTTCGCGCTTTTAGACCTTTAGCAGTTTAACCTGCTAATTTTAGGTGTCTTTTGTATATCAATTATTTAATGTACTGAAGGTACATCAGCCGAAGCCAGCCTGTGCGCGACCATTCACCCACAGTTAAGGGAGACTGGATTCGGATGCTTTGATAGTGATTGCAGTGTAGACCTGCTGTATTATTCGATTGATCGTTAATATATAATCTCTGACAATATTATTCACTTTCGGGGAAATATTAACAGTTCCTTTAGGACGTGGCGCTTTAAGTATAAAACAGTAGTTATGACTTATACTAATCACAACTGGATGGCTACTGAGATTCGTAAAAGGCGCATTCTTTAGGAGATGCTTTATTAACCTTCACACTACTTCACACGACTTCACACTAGTTCACACTACTGGGCACTGATCTGCCGACCGTCACTGAATTTAATCATATATAAGGAGGATCGCAACTGACACATGTAGGGATTATGAAATAGCATTCAATTCACACAAAACCACTATAATGTAAGTCGCAGTTGCTACCGGTAAACCTGTTCCTCTAACCTTTAGTAATCAAAGAGATTGAGGGTTTTATGATTATTCATCGGTATTCTCCAAATATATCAGCAATATATACCATTATAACACAGTAACACCAATTAATAACAGAATCAAATAATGCGGTGAACAGTCATAATGTTAGTTGAATCGCGTTGCGTGATGCCGCGATGTGGCGGTGTGCTGCGCCGTGAGTCTGCTGTGCGCTATGTTAATAGTTTAACGTTCCTTTGATCAAAGCCATCTCATGTTTCTGAGGTTTAGGTCAAAGTCTGAAACTTCCACAGAAGTACAGAAGAATCCTAAGCCGGTGTTCTGGGCTTTGAAAGATACACACTGACTGAATTGCGTGAGTTTCTGTATGCACTGTCCAACATAAAATGAAAATCGCTCTGATTGGTCGAGCCGAACAAAGAACAAAGAAAGCCAAAAAGCTCCACGTCGACATATCAGCTGATAGATGTCGTCATCTGAACTACACTGTATCAAGAGTATTTTGGCGTATTGCGGCATAAAATGGCTTGTTATGTCCGCTAAAGTACACATACAGAAAAATGGCTTTTTATGTCCACTAAAACACCTACACAGTAAGAAAACGGCTTTTTATGTCCGCTAAAACACCTACAGAGTACTTTGTGGGGAAAATAACTGGCTAGATCCGCAAAAGCCTTTACACTGCTCCCAGAAAATGGGATTTAATTCTATAAAATATAAAAAATCACAGTTTCTAAAATATAAAAATACTCTAAACAGTTAGTCTTTCTTGCGCGAATGGCGTTTACACAGTTTTGTGAGGCTAGCAAAAGTCCTTTTCTCTTTGGGGCGAGCCACTTTACTAGGAGGGCTATAACTCCTGGGTGAAGGGTGCAATACAATTGCATCGGAAGGTTTAGGATGACGGTCGGTGTATCTGCCGGTCGAGGTACTCGGTTGATCGGTATCAACCTCAGTGGAACGAGGTCGAACAACCTTCAGAGCGCGTTTCAAGACAGCAGCTCTTACTGGTCCCTGACGATTCGTCTGCACAAGAGCGGTAGGTGGACCGTGTGTAGTGAGAAATTTCCTCGGTTTGATGGTTCTTTCCGACTCGCGTTCTCGGGCTCTGTCGAAATCGATATGCTTCTCCTCGAGCTGATTTTCCTTCGAAGCATTCGTCTAAAACTCGTTTAGAGAGTAGGGTCGTCCAAGTTCGATATCTTCTTAGAGATTCTGGATTTCCCGATCGAACTGAAATAAAGCCAACTCGTTCACCGCTTGGACTTGCTGCTGCAACTCACGTTCCTCCAAACAATCGTAGGTTCCTTTTCTGATCTTTTGACGAATAGTGTCCAACGCGTTTCATACAACTCTCTCCTCCACCTCGGTGACAGGTTGTATCGGGTTAAACAGGGACGATTATATGGTTGAATGGCGATATTAGGTGTCCGCGTCCCAATCCGGCTAGGTAAGATGGGCGAATATCTAGGGAGCCCACAACCGGAGTGCCACCAACTAATTGTTCGGGTAACACTAGATCTTTGAACAGTGAGTGCAGTTCAGGAGGATCCGTCATACTATTAGGATCAAGAGTCTGAGGTCTCACCAGGGAATGAGGAGGTCTGACCGAGTATTCCGGAACTCCGATCATGGGTTTATTTAAGGATCGTTTGAGTCGAGCGAGCGTAGGTGATACATCGAACAAGTTTCGCTCGAAACTCCCGTAAATATAGCGAGTAAAACTGTGTTTAGCGCAACGTCTCCGCGGATGTTTGTCTTTCCGTTTGTTGGTTGGGTCTAGGGCATTCATCGTAATAATACCAAAGACGCACGTCTTGTAGGGGAAACGCTGGTGATCTTTCTCCAGTTTTACAACGTCTCTCTCAAGAATTCCAAATATACGTTGAAGTCACTGCGTTTATCCGGTTCTTTAACGTCTTCTCTTTCGAGTTGGTTTCGAATAGAATTTTCGTGTTCGATTCTCAGTTTATTGTTCCGACTCCGCTGGGTATGATATTTAAATAGGATCATTTCCCTTTCGGTGTCGACATCGTCCGTATCATGTAAATCGATAGGATGACCAGTAGTTAAGAAGTCCATATACGTACCATTACGATGCGTATAGCGAGCGGTGAATTTTCTATAGTCCAATTCACGCGTGAGTTGTTCCTTTGACATTGGCGGTTCGATATAACGGCCATCGTCCTCCGTAGTAGGTTGACTAACATCGCCGCGTATTAAACTATCAACAAACGCTTGCAATGGTGGGGTATATCGCTCCCTGATACCAAGATCATCTTCTATCAACTCAGTCATAGCTGCTATATGAGTTTATCGATATTATAATTAATCATAATTAGGCTAGCGGTCGTTGCTGCCTACCCCTCAATGCCCCCGGACAGCGCAAGATCCTCAACGCTGATATACTGTCGCCGCTGTGTCTATCGCCAACGTAGTAGCTGCACAACGACAACAACAACCAGCGCGAGTCACTCCACTGTCCGTCCCAAGGGCTTAGATTTACTTCAGGTTCTTACTGCAGGGTTAGGGCTACTTTCACAACTGCGACTCGCTACTGTAAACACACTTTAGTAGTAACATTCACCTATAAACGCACAAATTCCACACAACTGTCACAAATTGTACACATTCGGGCCATTTGTCCGTTAGTCAAGTGCCTTCCAGAATGCCACGTTATTATTATGTATCTCTGGATACTAGCAGTGTGCTATTTATTCCGTATGCTATTCAATGGGGCAAGCTTTCTATTGCTCTTTTAACTCGCTTCTAATTCTAGCGTGGTTGTTGCTATGGTGACATTATGGAAAGCTAGCGGTAGAATTAGGGTAATTCTCATGCATACAGATCTGGGATGCTATTTAATAGTAATTCTTTAATTGTCAATATTCCCCTTTATACATGATTTTATGAATTTTATCGGCTATTGACTATATATTGGAGATTCTCGCACACTAATACACTTAATAGGGTGAATCTCCGCTCCCATGATCTATTAATTAATGGAATTTTGGGAATGTTATAAATTGTATAAAAATGACAATTTATCAAATTCATTAAAAGAGATGAATTTAAATTTATTCCCGTAAATTTTATTATTTAATGTTGGAATAAGCACAATTTTATTCCAGAGCATGTCTGGGAACTGGGATCCTTGATTCTAGGAAATTTGTCCTTTTAAGAGTATCGGTAAGTGCTACGATATCTTAATCGACTAGAATTTTAAAGGATCTAAAATTTAACAGATTTTAATTTATAGATTTTCTAGAGTTAACTTGTAAGTATTTACTCTATTGTATTTGTTTGACAGATTTTATAAATATTAATAGTTAATATTTAAGATGGGCACCGGTTTATTCCAGAACTTGTCTGGGGACGTTAACCACTGATTCTAGAAATTTGTCTTTCAAGTATATCGGTGGGTGCCGCGATATCTTAATCGACTAGAATTACAGATGGTCAAAGGGTTTAACAGATTTATTTTGCGTTGTACGCTACTGTTAAAGGGACATCACGCTACTATATGTATTATTTAATATACGGTATGAGAGCAATATTGCAAGAAGCAATGTCAGTGAGAAGAGGCAAGTCGTTTCCAAGGTCTACCCAGAGCTTGGTTTAGCCGAGACACGAGGATCTGAATTTTGCATTCCTAATACTCTACTTACCAATAATACTTGAATATAGTAGGAGCTTTATTGTACTTTAAGAAGTACGGACATTTCATCTTACTGTAGTCACGCATTTGTAATGTAATACGGACAGTAAGGAAAGAGAAAAAGAATTATTTCTCGCCGTTGCACTAAATATATAATATAATATAATTAAGTAAGTAATAAACACTAATATATATTGCACTAATCTACTAAATAATCGCTAAAATAACATTCTACTAAATAAAATTAAAGAAAACGATTATAATAAAATTACATAATAATACATACATAAATATAAAATAATAAAAACAAATATAAAATAATATAGTCACACACCCACTCCAGACGCTGTTATGTTGGGGAGTCCCTAGATGTTTGTTGGATTAGGGAGGTGGTCGTGGGAAGAGTATCTTGCCTTCCATAGTTTCCGGACAGTTCTCGGTCTCTTTCCAGTAAACATAAACGACCAACTGGGCGATTGAGTTGTTGTGTTTCGAATACAATTCCAGGTTTCCTCTTCGTCCTGGAATAGTGACGATAGAAACATCGCTTCAAATACACGACGGCCTTACAAAGCCGATTCCAGGAGCTATAGTGGTCCATCGCTCCCGGCAGGAGAGGTGAGAGTCCCTGCGAGATGTCTGGTGTTCCAGATCTCCAGTCTCTCTCTCTGATCTCCACAACAGATCTGTTCGCGGTGGGGGAGTTTAGATCCACAGCGTCGTCCCTGGCAATGTGTAGTACAGACAGATCTATCACGGGTTTAAATAACCTTGATTTACTCGTCCGGGTTTTAGGTTTGACTTTCTCCGCTCCCTTGGCTTGTCTAATCTCAGCCGTGGTAAGATGGGGAGGCCATTCATCTTCTTTACTTAGGAAGTCGGGTCCACCTAACCAGTCTGGAGTATCTGTCAGTTCTTGAGGAGTTGCTCCTCTGGAAGCGATGTCGGCTAGATTAATCGTCTCGGGGCAATGTCTCCATTGATCTACATTAGAGTTAATATCGTCATTATCTGAGGAGTATGGTGTTCCCTCAGTTGTGGTTGTCTCTCCCTCACTGATGTCTTCTTCCCATTCACTCACCTGATGGACCTGATCTTTGGGTAGCCTTTCCATGAGTGTCCTACGGGAAGGTCCAGTGAAGTACCAACCTACTCTTGTTCTTCCCGCATAGGTTTGCAATGGTTGCGGTCGAGCAGGCCGTTTCTCTAATGTCTCAAGCGCCTCATGCGCATTTTGGCCGATGAGTATCTGTACCCCTGGGTAGTCGGTGTTGAATCTAGGTATCTCATGCTGCTGGGTGAAATCGTCTTCATCCCAGTTATAAGGTTCCACTTGGCTGGTAGCGAAGTTCTTTATCGCCACCATTTTTACTGACCTTATACTGTGTTCTCCTAGTTCATCCTGGGGGGTGGACAACGCGCCTACATAGTAGTCTGTAACTACTGTAGATTTCCAAACCTGCATAATTCCTGAAAGGTTCAACTTAGTTCGGAACTTGGGTTGTCCAGCAAAGATGTCTTCGGCTAGTTCTTTGTCGATGAATGTTCCTGTGCTGCCGGAGTCAAGGAGGGCGTTCACTATATAGCTCTTTTTTAACCCGTGGACTCTCAACTGCACTACGGGAAATTCCCGGATTCCTACGTTGGAAGTTGGCGCTTTCCAAGATGGTTGTCGGTCTGGAATAGTTAGGGGGAGCTCACTATCAGTTTCAGTCTCATACGTAAGTGCTCGATACACTGCGGTGTTTATTAGATAACAGGATTCGTTTTCGTCGGAGAATTCATCCGTGTAGAATCCTTCCATCTCAGAACTGAGGTCAGTGTCGTTCACATCACTGAATTGGACATGTAGTTCGGGCTCACTTACCTGACTCGTGCGGGTTCTTTCAAATTCTGTGTGCAGCAAGATATGATGTTTCGCGCCGCACTTAGCACACCTAGCATCTGAGTAACAGGTCCGCCGTTGGTGTCCTCGTCTGAGACAATTATAACACAACCGCTTATCCCACATGACATCACGTCTATCCTTTAGGGATTTCTTTAAGAATTCATCACACCCACTCAAGCGATGGGGCCCGTCACACAATACACATTTGGGCTTGATGTTACTTACCTTACCTTGTGTGGTGTGGTGCACACTTGTTCTCTCCTCGGGCTTTCTTCCATGAATTCTCTTAGGAGACGTGGGAGGAGTTTTTGTTGTCTGTTCTCTCCTGTCACTGGTTCGAGACTTAAATTTACTTACGTCTTTAGGTGCGTTGTTGACATAGTAAGATCTTTCGGTGTCTTTCCCGCTGTTCTCCTCGTGGGAGGTTTGGCTTTTGCCGTCGTCGGTATAACACACTGGTGTTACCTTTCGCCTAGAAACGGAATTTTCACTTACCTCACTTTCAGGAGTCTTCTCTCTAGACTGTTTTAGGAGTTGTAATCTTACCTCTCGGTTTAAGAATGACAGAAGGTCCGTCATGGTTGGATCTCTATGTTGTTGGTCCATCAAATAGAGAACCTTTTTGTCCCAGCGAGTACCTACTTCACTCTTTGGCAAAGCTGATGCTAAGGCTCCTACAACCATAGAATTCTGGTATTCATGAGACTTACCCAACCAGTCTAGTTGTCTACAGATCTCCTGAATCTCATCGGAAAACTCTATAATCCCGCTGCTAAGGAACTTTCGGGGTGCTACCAATTTTGCATACAAATACCTAGCTATGTTTGTCCTATTACCATACCTGATGTTTAGTGTATCCCAAACTTGTCTTAATCCATCTGGATGTCCAATAAACTTTAACGCCATTAACTTGGGAGATCCTTCCAAGCACTCGATGAGGAATCTAAGTTTCTCTCCGTTAGATAGCACAGAGTTCTGTATGTTATCTTTGTAATATTCATTAAAAGGTAACCATTTCATCTCATCTCCATTGAACTTGACGATCTCTCCCACCTTTACCGCTTGACGGGCTTCGGTTCTAGCCATTTGACGCGTAAAACTTTCTTGGGCCATCGTGTTATTTAATATCAAGTTATCGGTATATAAATTTCTCGGATTATGATCAGGTCTATATGGAATATCATTGTCAACAGGTTTATAATTACCCTTAATAGGGTTTACTATAGGAGTTTCTACTTCACTAGCAGTATAGATGCGTGTAGGCTCCACACCTTGCGCATGAAATACTTCAGACCTAACAGGTTGACACATTGTTACAGGGGGTGGTGGTATACCCTTTTGTGTATTTACTAATTTATCGCGTTCTAACGCGATGCTCTGTTGCACTTCTCGCAACTCTAACCTACTTTCCCTTACTGTTCCCTTGAACTTTTGAACAGTCTCCTGCATCTGCCCGAGCAGGAGATTCATCCCCCGTCGCCCCTCATCCACCCACTCGACCGCCGAAGCGGGAGCCGCCAACATAGTAGCGGGTAGACGAGGGACAACGGGCGACAAATCATTGATATTTCGCTCGGAGTCCAGGACAGGAACTGTCTCAGGGGCGGTTCTGTTGGGCACAGGTAGTTTAGTGCTGTGCAAAGGGAATTTAGAGGTAGGTTCTGGGAGTACAGGTGTCTCTATCACCGAAGGGGCGGTTTCGAGAACAGGCCTAATTATTTCAGGCTCATCTACTATAGTAGGGAGTCTTTCTACTCTAATAATTTGGTCTGTGGGTTCTGTACTACCTAAGTCTGTGCTAGCTAGTTGCCTTCTCACAGCTGGGGGCAAATCAGGCAATTTCTGACGGTGGGGCATTCTTCTACGCCTGCTGAGACGAGATCTATTTCCTCCGCCTTCAGGATCTGTTGTATCGCCTTCATCCGATGATGTAAAGCCCTGTCGCTTGGGGGTGGATCGACTTATCAGCTGCATCTGACTAGCTGTTATCTGTTTATTGAAGTTGTCATGGTTCTCTTGAAGATTTTCCAACTCTAGTTGGGTTGTCTCTTCAGATGCCCTCCGTTCTGCTTCTGCCACTGCTATCTTTCTTTCCGCTTCTGCCGCTTTTCTTTCCGCTTCAGCCGCTGCCACTGCCGCTTTTCTTTCCACTTCTGCCGCTTTTCTTTCCGCTTCTGCCGCTGCCTCTGCCGCCTTTATTTCCACTTCTGCCGCTTTTCTTTCCGCTTCTGCCGCTGCCTCTGCCGCCTTTCTTTCCACTTCTGCCGCTTTTCTTTCCGCTTCTGCCGCTGCCACTGCCGCTGCTGCTGTCTTTCTGTCTTCTATACGTTTTTTCTTTACTTGTTCTTCTTGGACCCTAGCGATGCGGCTGCTTTCAACAAATTTAGCTTGGTTCGCAGCTAACATTTCCGCATCTAATGCGTCCAACACAAACTTGGCTCCTTCACTATTAGGGCGAACTCCAGCCAGCCGTCTCCTCAACTCTTCGTCTCCTACAAATCGTTGATAGTCCGACAGATAGATGTCAATAGCGTCCTTCTTCTGAGGTTTCTCTAATGTAACCTCGCTTTCCACCTGAGAAAAGGCAGCGTCTGTTGATTCTCCATGGGTTGAGCGCTCAGTTAGCTGAATTTTCCACTGGGTCGTTCCTTGAACCTTGAGACTCACCCGTTGGAACCAAGTCTTGACAGCAACTTGCAACAACGTGTCTTGGGTTCTCTTCGAAGCTTCGTCAAAGGCTGATAGGAGGAGTCTGATTCTTAGGATTCTTACTCGAACTTGATAAAGCAGCTCTCCCTGCTCTTGAGGTCCTTGGTGTTGTTGAAACAGTTGTTCCTCTAATCGCTCCAAAGAGCTGAAGAATCCCTGTACATATCCTGCTGCCAACCTCTTCCATACAGCTGGATCACTAGTGTCCTTTGTCACTCCCATCCCGTATAAGTCCTCCCAGGCAGTTTCCGATAAGTTAAACGGGAGTCCGGGTCCGGGGAAGTTCCATTGCGTCTCGACAATAGACTTCAGTTCCTCCTTCGTGTATCCCGCATAACTGTCCTTGGTCGATCGCTTACTTCTCGCCCAATCCATTTGATGTTCTTCCACCGGAATCAATACTCTAGTGAGTACGGCTTCAGGAAGAATGAGAAGTGGATCCGAATAAACTGCATCTGCCATCTTTGCTCCGCGCTCGGGTGTCAACTCTACAGTATCTGAACTACTGGAGCTATCGGGTCGCTGAGAAATAAGTTCTCGGCTCTGGTGTTGCTGCTGTTTAACAGCTGCCTCTTGGTCCCGCTTGACTTGAGCCCCAGTACCTATGACAGACCTACAGCGCTTCACTAACTTCGCAAATTGCGAAATTGCTTCTACTAACCTAGGTTCTGACACAACTACTGTAGGGGTTGCCTTTCTTACAGTAGGAGGGGTCTCAGACCTCGGTCTGGGATTCTCTATACTCCTATCTGAGAAACAGACTGTTGTTTCTAGGAGACTATCTGACAGTGTTTGTTTTGTGTCAGCCATGTTTGATTGTACAGTTGAATGCCTGCTACTATAATGACAGTTAAAGCAAGTATAGTAATTCAGTATCAACTGTTAGCCTAGTAATTAATTACCGATATCGTTACTCAATGTAACGCGATATATATAATATATTAGAATACCGGTATACACCTATAGTATATATATAAGTATTATTACAGACTAGGGTTTGTCACAGAATACCGGTATATATAATTTCAGCATAAATATATATATATATAATAAGCCTAACGTGAATACCGGTATACAGCTAACACTTATAGTGTATATATAAGTATAATTATAGACTAGAATTAATTACAGAATACCGGTATATATTTTCAGCTTAAATTTATAGAAATAAATATAATAAGCCTATCGTAAATACCGGTATGTCAATTATTTTAGAATAATTGAATTTCTGAATTCTAGGGTTACTTAGTTACTTTACTTTACCTTATTACCGTTATTTAAGCAGTAGTCCAACTGATATTAAGACCTAATTGATGTATGACGGCCTACTGTTTTATAAATCGCTTTGAGTTGATTTATAATATATATACCCGTTTAATGGGTTTTGTTACAATATTTGAAATAAATGTTATTATTTCTGGGAAGGAGTCACTACACAGAAGCTGTACGCTCTCAGTGAAGTGCTACTTGTTGGACACTAAAACAAATAATTCTACTTACCTAATTTACTTATTACTACAAATTACGTACAATACGGGGTGAGATTACAATCTCTAAATAAACACAAAAATTACACGTATGAATTTTTAGGGTTAATTTTACAGGAAATCTACAAACCAGCCTAACAAGGAGTTAGAATATCTGGTTATTACAAACGGACAGGATACTACGGTATTTGAAAATAATAAAGCAGTAGTAAATATATTGCGTTGTCTAGATAGGAAAAATACCACCGTCTGACGACTTATAGCCGTAGCGCTATAAGTACTACGTTATGTACCCGGAGTGTTCCTACCTAGAAGTTAATTACCGCAGCCTACTATAGCTAACGTGCCTATTAACCACTTTACAACACAAATATACTGCCTACAAACTAATTACCTTCGGAAAGCACTGTACACTAAACCCTAAATTAGGTACAAGTACTTATACAACAAATAACCAGCAGTTAAAAATACTTGTACAGCTAAAAGAACCACGGTATCTGCTGGAGTGACCAGAGCATAAAATCACCAGTCTTTACCTACGCCAAACAGCCCTGATGTAGTACCGGGGTTAATTTAACTATAACGGTATGTATAACAAGCACAATTACTGTAGGAATAAACTTGGGGGTATGTATGTTGCAAATAATCGCATAAACTCTGAATAATAAATATTACGCTACCCGTACAGACTACACAAACAAAATACAAACCAAATTTACCTTACATCACTGGATGCCCCCACGTTCCTAACTAGTACTTTATCGGACATACACTCTACACACACTGCAATCCCTTCAGACTTAACAACAGCCAGACAACAATCCAGCCTACAAATTATTTATACAATCTGAGCAGGCTTACACGCCTTCTGCTCAATATTAACTTACAAATAAATAAAACTGACAGAAATAAGTAAACCATACAAAAGAATAAGGGGTGATCAATCCCTAATCCTCTAACAGCCTACAATATACAATATCACAATCGAAATAATACTAGTACCTGTACTGCTGTAAGTACCAGTTTGGGTGGTTAGGTAGTTAGGCCTACTGGTTACCGGTCGACCGGTACTTTTGCCTTTATTGCCTACGTTGCAATAAAGAAAGAATAACTGTTATTGTTCTTACCAGAACAATAGACAACTATATTTATTGCCTACGCTGCAATCAGGAGTTAAAACTATTAATGTTCGCGCTTTTAGACCTTTAGCAGTTTAACCTGCTAATTTTAGGTGTCTTTTGTATATCAATTATTTAATGTACTGAAGGTACATCAGCCGAAGCCAGCCTGTGCGCGACCATTCACCCACAGTTAAGGGAGACTGGATTCGGATGCTTTGATAGTGATTGCAGTGTAGACCTGCTGTATTATTCGATTGATCGTTAATATATAATCTCTGACAATATTATTCACTTTCGGGGAAATATTAACAGTTCCTTTAGGACGTGGCGCTTTAAGTATAAAACAGAGTTATGACTTATACTAATCACAACTGGATGGCTACTGAGTTTCGTAAAAGGCGCATTCTTTAGGAGATGCTTTATTAACCTTCACACTACTTCACACTAGTTCACACTACTGGGCACTGATCTGCCGACTGTCACTGAATTTAATCAGATATAAGGAGGATCGCAACTGACACATGTAGGGATTATGAAATAGCATTCAATTCACACAAAACCACTATAATGTAAGTCGCAGTTGCTACCGGTAAACCTGTTCCTCTAACCTTTAGTAATCAAAGAGATTGAGGGTTTTATGATTATTCATCGGTATTCTCCAAATATATCAGCAATATATACCAGCATAACACAGTAACACCAATTAATAACAGAATCAAATAATGCGGTGAACAGTCAGTATGTGTAGTTGAATCGCGTTGCGTGATGCCGCGATGTGGCGGTGTGCTGCGCCGTGAGTCTGCTGTGTGCTATGTTAATAGTTTTACGTTCCTTTGATCAAAGCCATCTGATGTTTCTGAGGTTTAGGTCAAAGTCTTAAACTTCCACAGAAGTACAGAAGAATCCTAAGCCGGTGTTCTGGGCTTAGAAAGATACACACTGACTGAATTGCGTGAGTTTCTGTATGCACTGTCCAACATAAAATGAAAATCGCTCTGATTGGTCGAGCCAAACAAAGAACAAAGAAAGCCAAAAAGCTCCACGTCGACATATCAGCTGATAGATGTCGTCATCTGAACTACACTGTATTAAGAGTATTTTAGCGTATTGCGGCATAAAATGGCTTGTTATGTCCGCTAAAGTACACATACAGAAAAATGGCTTTTTATGTCCACTAAAACACCTACACAGTAAGAAAACGGCTTTTTATGTCCGCTAAAACACCTACAGAGTACTTTGCGGGGAAAATAACTAGCTAGATCCGCAAAAGCCTTTACAATGAATAAGGTGATCTACCGGTACCATTATAGTTCAAACAATTACTATGAATGAGGTGATCTACCGGTACCATTATAGTTCAAACAATTACTATGAAGGAGGTGATCTACCGGTACCATTATAGTTAAAACAATTACTATGAATAAGGTGATCTACCGGTACCATTATAGTTCAAACAATTACTATGAATGAGGTGATCTACCGGTACCATTATAGTTCAAACAATTACTTTGAATAAGGTGATCTACCGGTACCATTATAATTCAAACAATTACTATGAATAAGGTGATCTGCCGGTACCATTATAGTTCAAACAATTACTATGAATGAGGTGATCTACCGGTACCATTATAGTTCAAACAATTACTATGAATGAGGTGATCTACTGGTACCATTATAGTTCAAACAATTACTATGAATGAGGTGATCTACCGGTACCATTATAGTTCAAACAATTACTATGAATGAGGTGATCTACCGGTACCATTATAGTTCAAACAATTACTATGAATGAGGTGATCTACCGGTACCATTATAGTTCAAACAATTACTATGAATGAGCTTATTATTGTTACCATACTGCTATATGCCTCGCCACAAAGTTGTGGAGTTCCAGCAGTTTTGATTAATTGTTATAATGACCTTAATTATTTTATATTTTTTATTAAAATCGCATTAATTATGTCCCAAAGTTCCCAGCGATGCTGCAGGTGCATGGCCGGGTCTTGTGGCCCATCAACCAAATGTCGCTGCGCCCGCGGGGGACGTCCCTGTGTTGGCTGCAAACCGTCGGATTGTGACGACTACAAGAATCCTCACAGCCTCACCGTGTCAGCCACCAGGCGCGCCACAACTGCGATCCCTGCCTCAGCTGTATCTCCAGTCGGTTTGTCCCTCGAGGAGGACGACGTGGCCGTGTATCACAGCAATTCGACTTCCGATTCAGACTCATATTTGAGCGCCGTTATAACTCAGATCCCGTTACTGCGCAAAGTCGATATGGGCGCTGACCCAGCGACCCGGGTTCCTGCGGGAGAACCTCATCCTCTACCTCCATCGACTTCAGACCGCCTGGAGAGCGCCTTTGGGGGACCATGGCTCAATGCCCCCTGGCGTTTCAACTGATCTGGACTGGGGAGCCCGCTACTCTCGACTTGCCGGCCTTTCAGGTCGCCTCTATACAGTGCCCGGTGGCAACGTGGGGCGAAAGGTGGCGGTGTTTCTTGCCCGTGAGGTGGAGAAATTGACCGAGGGAGTCCACCCTTCTGAGCGCCCCCTTTGCTTCATCGCGACTGTGTTCCAGCTCCATTATACTGTAGTTCAAACAATTACTATGAATGAGGTGATCTACCGGTACCATTATAGTTCAAACAATTACTATGAATAAGGTGATCTACCGGTACCATTATAGTTCAAACAATTACTATGAATGAGGTGATCTACTGGTACCATTATAGTTCAAACAATTACTATGAATGAGGTGAATGACTATTACCATTATCGTTCAAACAATTACTATAAATGAGACAGATCAAGGCGTCCTCGCACAGTCCCTTGTGAGACGTGCACAGTGCAGAAAGTTGATACATTGAAAGTTATATACTTCTTGCGTTCGATTATATTCCATACTGTATATCCGTATTTATTTATATAAAACTTATATGGAAAGTGATAGGAAAAATTATCTTTCATTAGTGACAGATTTCAATAATGAAAGATAATTTTTGTTTGGGCACAGTGCTTTAAATGCTGCAGCCTAGCCCAACCCCGGCTTTCATCCTTCAGTGGTCGATAAATGGGAACCAAGGCAACTTGGGAAACATAGTGGAAGGGTTTACTGTGGAAAATCACCCATGGGGTGAACAGGCATTCCTTGGCTTAACGAGCCTAAAAGATTCTCCCATTCATTTCAATAATTGGTTATTTATGAGAATTGTAATCATTAGCTCTGTTTTTAGAGTTTTTATTATGACAAAAAAGGCGTTAACTTATAAGAAAGTTAAATTTTATTTAGAAGTTTTATTATCTCCAGATTGTTAGTGTAGTGGAGTAGCGTACATTGTCATGATCTCTTGGCTCCCGCCCATTTCTACCTTGCATCTTTAAATGGTTGCTGAATTACAGTAGTACCCAGGCCTACAAATTTCCTTAATAAATTAAAAATTGCCTTTGCTTCCAATTATTGTCACTCTTTTTTCCACAATAGGATGATGTTTCCAGTTACATGGGTGAGGATTACGTTGGATTAATACTGGAACCAAACTACAATTCATCCGTCGATTTATCCACTTTCAACCAACGAACTCAAAACCTTTGCAATGGTGTGCCGACGTTCACTATGCATATTTGTCAGGTTAATTTATTTTATTCCAAAATTGCAACATTACTCAACGCCGTTCGTATTAACAGCGAATAGTTATTTAGCACTTTACAACTTAAGAGGATATTACAGTATTGTATTGTCCTGTACATTTAATATTGTATTTGGTGTTATTGTTTACGTGGTTACTATGACGGCGTTAGGTAATGTCCCCCTAGTGGACATTACCTAACGTTACCATAGTAACATGGTTACCACGTAAACAATAGGTGGAAATTTGCCTGACAGCCAGCTAGGCCTAAGGCATTACCTACCGGTAGGCGGGGTATAGCTATTAATAACCAGTAGGGCCTAGCTTATTATAACATGGCTCCAAACGCCACCATAAATATATGCTAACTTATTTATAACACAATTTATGTCATTTTTACATTTATTTATACAGCAACTAATTTAATTTGTGCAGTTTCTATCACTTATACTAGAGACGGGCCTAGCGGCCCGTAGGAGACAGTACGAGTCAAGTAAAAGCTTTTTGTTCTGTCTGATAACAAATTAGTGTGAGCGTAGTCCCGGTGGTATACGAGAAATTTTCTAGACAACTTCAAACTATAATTATTATGTTGTAATCATCTAATGAATTATAAAAGCTGTTGTGATTATAGAAGATAGAGAGCAGTTAGCGAAATGATTATTTTATTCTATCGGATAGAGTAGTCGGAGTCTCAGAGAGGAGTCGAGGTGTCAATTGATTAAAAATAATAACAGCAGTTGTCATGAATTCAATACAATCGCGCACAAGAAGTGATAAGACAAATTCGTTCTTATTTTTGTAATAAATAAAACAAGTTGAGATGTTTCAATGTAAACCGCGATATAAATTAAATACAACAATTATATTATTATTATAACAGATTTTTATATTTCAAACTATAATGTTAGCGTTATGGAGAATCATTATTGTGCAGCCTCCACAGTATTAATGTTGGCACAAAGATTTCAAAATTATTTTTCAAAGTTATTTAGCTTGCACGCCAATTAATTAACTTTTGGAAGAGTTATTCAGCTGAGACTGTAATAGCCAGCTAAACCAGTTAATGTTTGCTTACTGTCTAGGTTGTAGAGTAGAGTGATGATAATACTTGGCACAGAAAGTACTTCTTTGTTAGTTGCCCTTCATATTCAATTCATTACCAGGCCATCTCTATACATGCGTGCCAGCTGGTGTTCTTACTGTATCATTGCACCTATGGCAATTTTCGTGTTTTGGGACTATTTTTCGAAATAAAACAAGTTGAAATATTTCAATTTAAACCGCGATTTCACAAGTACCCATAGAAATCTATTTTCATGGTCCATGCAAAATGTCATCAAAATCGTTAAAGCCGTTTTTGCTCTAGGTCAGTAGTCAGTTGTAGCCAGTAGCCAGTAGCTTTTTTTCTTACAGGAATCAAGTCTTACGACTTGCTTACTAGAGACGGCGTCAAGACGCCCTTAAGCAAGTCGGAAGTCATCAATCAAATGTAAATTTCATCAACAATGTTTGCCTATGTTCTGAAGGAAAGTGCTAATTACCTATGGTCAGAGAGAGAGATTCCACTCGGTAACTTGGCAATTACTCAAATCCATTCACCTGAATGGCACAGTAGAGTAAACTAAAGTAGTAAATTTCCTCAACAATATTTGCCTATGGTCTGAAGGAAAGCCGCTAAATGCCATTCACCTATAAAACATTTTGAATGCCACAGTGTGTAATACAGATATTAAGAATTGATTTTTACATTTCAAACTATAATGTTAGCCTATGGAAAATCATATTAGGTGGTTGATTAAATATACACTTTTATAAACATAGTCTCCACAGTATTAATGATGGCCAAAAGATTTATAAATAAAACAATTAGATGCAATGTATTTTAGTTGATACACTACATGTACACTGTACATATACATACATGTACACATCGACATTGTAGATGGTGTGGAAAGTTCTGTCCATTCAACTAATGCTGAGCTTCGCGGTAGGTAGGACAAAGGAATTTAGTTGCCAAACCAGATGGTGTAATTGTTCTATGCCTTACACTCTGTCTATGACAGACGAGGTTTGTTTGTCCTGTACAAACAATGCAACCTACTCTCACTCGAGTTGAGTTGAGATGTAATTAGTAGGCCATTCCTCAATTGAATAGCATTACTGGGCCATCTCTATACATGTCATTCATTCTAAATGCCATTCACCTATAAAACATTTTGAATGCCACAGTGTGTAACCTGATACAGATAATAAGCATTGATTTTTACATCTCAAACTATAATGTTAGCCTATGGAAAATCATATTATGTGGTTGATTAAATATACACTTTTATAAACATACAGTCTACATAGTATTAATGTTGGCATTAATGTAGCCAACACAAGTCATTCAGCTTACATTATCAGAGTGAGTAACTTGCAGATATTCCCATAGAATGCACTGGGAAGAGTAATTCAGCTGAAGCGATAATAGATCTCAAACTAAACCAACCTGTTAATGTTTGCTTTGCCAGAGAGTGGTAGGGCCTAAACAAACAGTATGAGTGTACTAAGTACAGTAATCTTAGCAACCTCATCGATTTATACTAAGGAAGTGATTTTTTATGTCCTTTTATTTGACTTCTTTTGTCCTCCCTTTTTTACGAATTGTGCAATGACCTTTGTTGTCCCTTTAATGACTTTTGTTGTCCTTTTAATGACTTTTTATGTATGTATTTCTTCAAACTGTCAGACTGCTAATTTCTGGACTGTCAGACAGTTGATTTCAACATGCATTGCCAAAACATTCAAAATTTGTTGATTTATGGTCTGTCGGACATTTGGTTTCACTATGCCTGTGCCAAAACATTCCAAGATTTATAGACTATAAGATAGATTTCCATGCGCCTGTGGTAAAAGACTCTAAATTTGTTCGCGCTTTTGAAGACCTTTAGCAGTTTAACCTGCCAAAATTTATATGTCTTCTAGTTAATTAAAACCACTTTAGCATACGACAATAATTTATGCTAATACGCAAAACATTAGCCGAAGTCAGCCCATGCGCGATCATTCACCCGATGGATCTACACCCGGGAGACTGAATTCGGATGCTTGAATTGTATTATTACAGTGTAAGGTTGCAGTGTATACCTATGTATTATTCGATAGATCGTTAATAATTAATCTCTGACAAATATTATTGGCTTTCGGGAAATATTAACAGTTCCTTTAGGACGTGGCGCTTTATCTATTTAAACAGAACTAAGACTTATACTAAACGCAACGATACTGCTTATGATTAAAGTATAAAACGTATTCTTTAGGAAATACTTTGTTACCAATCACGATCATACACACTATTCTGCCGACAGTCAGTACATTTGATCACACATAAAGAGAGCAGTAATTGACTCACGTAGGGTCTGCTAAATAACATTGGATTCAATACACACCACATTAATATAAATCGCAATTGTTATGTATAGCCGGTCTCTCTAACCTGTAGTGTTATCAAGAAAATTGGGAATTGGGTGATTTATCCGTATTATCCAAATAGCAATATTTCCATCAACAAATATTTACAATTAATAACTGACGGTAAAATAACAGTACAAACAATATGATTATTGCAATTAAATTAAGTGAGTATGTTAATTAAGTAAGGTGACACCGCCGGTAACAGTTTATACTTTCGATAATTCAAGCAGTTTACGGTACAGCAGTATCTATCCAAAAAATGCCGGTGTTTCTGGCTTAGACAGCAATAACAACAAAGTATCAAGTAAAAAGCAGTAAGACTGAACACACTCCTTATGATCGACTAAAAAGCTACACATCGACAGGAAAAATCGCTCTGATTGGCTCAAGCCAAACAAAGAACCACACATCTAATGGCTGTCTCCATGTCAGCAACCAGCTGTTAGATGTCGTAATATGAATCATCACGGCTAAGCTGTGAAAGGTGGTTGGTGCATTACAAGTTTTTTGTCTTACCATGTCCGCTAAAACACGTATATAGCAGAATGATTTTTATGTCCGTTAAAACACCTGTAAAGGTACCTTGCGGGCGAGGGGAATATATATACAGTTAGAAAACCTTTTGAGAGTATTCCAGCGTCTGGGGGGGAACTGGCCAGCAAGGGCAAACGTATCAGTTATCCCACAAAAGCTTTTACACCGCTCCCAGAAAATGGGATTTAAGTCTATAAAATATACAAAATCACAGTTTCTAAAATACAAAAATACTCTAAACAGTTAGTCTTTCTTGCGCGGACGGCGTTTACGCAGTTTTTTGAAGCTAGCAAGAGTCCTTTTCTCCTTGGGGCGAGCCACTTTACTAGGAGGGCTATAACTCCTGGGTGAAGGGTGCAATATGATTGCATCAGAAGGTATGGGATTGCGATCGGTATATCCGCCGGTCGAAGTACCGGGTTGATGGACATCAACGTCCGGGGAGAGGGGTCTAACGGCTTTGAGAGCTCGTTTCAAGACAGCCGCTCTTACGGGTCCTTTACGAGCGGTCTGAACGAGGGCCGTGGGTGGACCATAGGCAGTTAGAAACTTCCTTGGTTTAATGGTTCTTTCCAACTCGCGTTCGCGGGCTCGATACTCGTAAGGCCGTCGATATACCTCTTGTAACTCAGGGTGTGAGTTGACGAATAAGTCTCCATAGGCAGGGTCTTGACGGATAAAGTTTATTAAGTTGTAAGACTGGATGTCACTCGGATTAATGCTCCTGAGAAATTTACGCACATATTTGGTTGAAATACACCCCCCAACGCGCCCCAACAGCCCACAACCCGACAGGCGCGATTTCCGCTCGACGGAGGCAAACAAATATGGATGGAACGCACAAACTCCCCCATAGGCGCGTCCGGGATAACAGCGATGGCGTGAGTCACAATGCAAATCAGCGTTCGCTTCCCAAGCTCTTATATAACGTAGTACAATCATTTCACCCACGCTCTCTAAATCATGGTTAAAGGGACAATCAAAGCTGGCGTGTCCTTTTAATTGACAATGATGGCATTGAGTCATAAATTGGGGGCAGACGGCAAAAATGTGCAAATTATTAAGCCGACAATATGCACAATAGATTTCCATCGACGGTTGCTCGTGGAAATAGGAACAAAGATCGTTGGTGTCCATAGACGTAATATGGTCTCTCGATGCGCACAGCCGACAACTTTGTCTAGAAACATAGTTGGCATGGCGATAATCATACGCAGTAAGACACTGAGGACCTTGATACCATTCCAATATGTAGTCGCTATCGCTACTCCGAGACGTGGGAGGCTGAATCTCCTCAGATTCTAGACATATTGGTTCGTCTTCCCAGTCTGTTACGAATAGAATTTTCGTGATCTATTCTCGGTTTATCGTTACGACGCCGCTGGGTATGATATTTAAATAGAACCATTTCCCCTTCGGTGTCTACATCGTCCGTATCATGTAAATCGATAGGATGGCCGGTAGTTAAGAAGTCCATATACGTACCATTGCGATTCGTATAGCGAGCGGTGAATTTTCTATAGTCCGCTTCGCGCGTAAGTTGTTCCTGGGACATCGGCGGTTCGATATAACGACCATCGTCCTCCGCAATAGTCGGATCAGCTTCACCGCGTATCAAGCTATCCACAAACGCTTGTAAAGGTAGAGTATATCGCTCTCTAATACCAAGGTCATCTTCTATCAATTCCGTCATATCTGTTATCTGAGTTTATTAATATCAATATAAGTTAATATTTTAGGCCAGCGGGCGTCGCTGCCTACTAGGCTTTTGCCCCCGGACAGTGGGTTTCTCAGCGCCGATGTACCGCTGTCGCAGTGTTTACGCCAACATGTAGCACAGCACGACAACGATAACCGGCACAAGTCCCACCACTGTCCGTCCCAAAGGCTTGAATCCACTTGAGGTTATCTCGGTAGAGTTAAGGCTATTTTACAATTGCGATTAGCTACTGTAAACACACTTTAGTAGTAACATTCACCTATAAACGCACAAATTCCATACAATCCTTACTTACTGCACACATGCATACCATTTGTCCGTTAGTCAGTGTCTTCCAGAATGTCACGTATTTACTATGTATCCTTGGATACTAATAGTGCGCTATGTATACTCTTATGCTACGCAATGGGGCAAGCTTTTTATTGTTCTTTTAACTTGCTTCTAATTCTAGCGTGGGTGTTGCCATGGTGACATTATGGAAAACTAGCGGTAGAATTAGGGCAATCCTCATGCATACAGATCTGGGATGTTATTTAATAGTAATTCTTTAATTGTCAATATCCTCTTTATGCATGATTTTATAAATTTTATCGGCTATTGACTATATGCTGGAGATTCTCACACTCTAATACACTCAATATGAATCTCCGCTCCCATGATCTATTAATTACTGGAATTTTGGGAATGTTATAAATTGCACAAAATGACAATTTATGAAATTCATTTAAATATGAATTTAATTTATTCCCGTGAATTTTATTATTTGATGTTAAATTGACATAAATTTTATTCCAGAGCAAGTCTGGGGACATAAGATCCTTAATTCTATGAAATTTGTCTTTTAAGAGTATCGGTAAGTGCTACGATATCTTAATCGACTAGAATTGTTAACGGATCTGAATTTTAAAGATTTTAATAAATATTAAATTAATATTTTGGATGGGCACCGATTTATTCCAGAACTTGTCTGGGGACGTTAACCACTGATTCTAGAATTTGTCTTTCAAGTATATCGGTGGGTGCCACGATATCTTAATCGACTAGAATTACAGATGGTCAAAAGTTTAACAGATTTATTTGCGATTTACGCTACTGTTAGAGGGACATCACGCTACTATATGTATTATTTGTTATAAGGTAGAAGAGCAATATCGCACGAAGCAATGTCAGTGTGAAGAGGCAAGTCGTTTCCAAGGTCTACCCAGAGCTTGGTTTAGCCGAGACACGAGGATCTGAACTTTGCATTCCTAATACTCTGCCTACCAATAATACTTAAATATAGTAGTGGCTTTATTGTACTTTAAGAAGTACTGACATGTCATCTTACTATAGTCTCGCATTTATAATATAATACGGACAGTAAGGAAAGAGAAAATAATTACTTCTTGCCGTCGCACTAAATATATATTATAAGTAATTATGTACGTAATAAACACTAATATATTGCACTAATCTACTAAACATTCTAAAATAACATTTTACTAAATAAAATTAAATAAAAACGATTATAATAAAGTACATAATAATACATACATAAATATAAAATAAAAACAAATATAAAATGATATAGTCACACGCCCACTCCATATGTTATTATGTTATGGAGTCCCTAGATATTTGTCGGATTAGGGAAGTGGTCGTAGGAAGAGTATCTTGCCTTCCATAGTTTCCGGACAGTTTTTGGTCTCTTTCCAGTAAACATAAACGACCAGCTGGGTGATTGGGTTGTCGTGTTACTTTCTCCGCTCCCTTGGCCTGTCTAATCTCAGCCGGGTTAAGGTGGGGAGGCCATTCATCTTCTTCTTTACTTAGGGAGTCGGGTCCACCTAACCAGCCTGGAGTATCTATCAGTTCTTGAGGAGTTGCTCCTCTGGAAGCGATGTCGGCTGGATTAATCGTCCCAAGGCAATGTCTCCATTGATCTACATTGGAGTTAATATCGTCATTATCTGAGGAGTATGGTGTTCCCTCAGTTGGGTCGTCCACATCACTGCTCTCCACTTCCCCCTTTACTTGGTATACCTGTTGAGGTAATCTCTCTTTGAGAGTTCTACGGGAAGGGCCAGTGAAGTACCAACCTACTCTAGTTCTTACCGCATAAGTTTGCAATGGCTGTGGTTGAGCAGGCCGTTTCTCTAATGTTTCGAGCGCCTCGTGCGCGTTTTGGCCGATAAGTATTTGCACTCCAGGATAATCTGTCTGGAATCGAGGTATCTTAAGATGTTGGACGCTCTCATCTTCGTCCCAATTATAAAGGTCTGCTTGAGTAGTAGCAAAGTTCTTTATAGCCACCATTTTTACTGACCTTACACCTTGTGTTCCTAACTTATCCTGGGGGGTGGACAACACACCTACATAGTAATCTGCCGTCAGGGTAGATTTCCAAACCTGCATAATTCCTGACATATTCAATTTAGTCCGGAACTTGGGTTGTCCAGCAAAGATGTCTTCGGCTAGTTCTTGATCGATGAATGTTCCTGTGCTGCCGGAGTCCAGGAGGGCGTTCACTATGTAGCTTTTGTT
>JAUCBJ010003652.1:0-22572 GCA_032718475.1 Nemertoderma westbladi
CTCTAACAGTAGCGTAAAACGCAAATAAATCTGTTAAACCTTTTGACCATCTGTAATTCTAGTCGATTAAGATATCGAGGCACCCACCGATATACTTGAAAGACAAATTCTAGAATCAGTGGTTAACGTCCCCAGACAAGCTCTGGAATAAATCGGTGCCCATCTTAAATATTAATTTAATATTTATTAAAATCTGTAAAATTCAGATCCGTTAACAATTCTAGTCGATTAAGATATCGTAGCACTTACCGATACTCTTAAAAGACAAATTTCATAGAATTAAGGATCCTATGTCCCCAGACCTGCTCTGGAATCAAATTGTGTCAATTTTAACATCAAATAATAAAATTCACGGGAATAAATTTAAATTCATATTTTAAATGAATTTCATAAATTGTCATTTTGTACAATTTATAACATTCCCGGAATTCCATTGATTAATAGGGAGCGGAGATTCATCCTATTGAGTGTATTAGAGTGCGAGAATCTCCAACATATAGTCAATAGCCGATAAAATTAATAAAATCATACATAGAGAGGATATTGACAATTAAAGAATTATTATTAAATAGCATCCCAGATCTGTATGCATGAGAATTACCCTAATTCTACCGCTAGCATTCCATAATGTCACCATAGCAACACCCACGCTAGAATTAGAAGCAAGTTAAAAGAACAATAGAAAGCTTGTCCCATTGCATAGCATAGAGAATATAGCACACTGCTAGTATCCAAGGATACACAGTAATAACGTGACATTCTGGAAGGCACTGACTAACGGACAAATGGCCTGTATGTGTACAATTGGTGACAGTTGTGTAGAATTTGTGCGTTTGTAGGTGAATGTTACTGCTAAGGTGTGTTTACAGTAGCTAGTCGCAATTGTGAAAGTAACCCAACTCTCCTATAGAAAGAACCTAAAGTGGATTCAAGCCTTTGGGATGGACAGTGGAGTGACTTGTGCCGGTTATCATTGTCGTGATGTTGCTACATGTTGGCGTAAACACCGCGACGACGGTACATCGGCGCTGAGGATCTTACACTGTCCGGGGGCAAAAGAGGGGTAGGCAGCGACGCCCGCTAGCCTAATATATAAACTTATTTGGATATTAATAAACTCAGATAGCAGATATGACGGAGTTGATAGAAGATGATCTTGGTATTAGGGAGCGATATACTCTACCTTTACAAGCATTTGTGGATAGCTTAATACGCGGTGAAGCCGATCCAACCATTACGGAGGACGATGGTCGTTATATCGAACCGCCGATGTCCCAAGAGCAACTTGCGCGTGAATTGGACTGTCGGAAATTCACCACTCGCTATACGAATCGTAATGGTACGTATATGGACTTCTTAACTACCGGCCATCCTATCGATTTGCATGATACGAACGATGTAGATACAGAGAGGGAAATGGTTCTATTTAAATATCATACCCAGCGGAGTCGTAACGATAAACCGAGAATAGATCACGAAAATTCTATTCGTAATCGACTGGAAAGAGAAAACGTTGAAGAACCGGATAAACGCATCGACTTCAACGAATACCTAGAATTTTTGAGAGAAACCTATCTCAACATCGCCAGTCAGCAGAACTTAGAGACTCGATATCCTCAAGGTATACATCACGACCCTGTGGTAGAACTTAAACGGCTCTATTTCACTATGATGTATCTTACCGCCGATCGTCCACTACCTGTTATCCCGGATAGTTTTGAACAAATGGAAGAATACTGCAAAACTGGAGAACGATCACCCGCGTTTCCTCTACAGGACGTACGTCTTTGGTATTATTGTGACGAATGCCCTAGACCCAACCAACAAACTGAAAGACATAAACATCCGCGGAGACGTTGCGCTAAACATAGTTTTACGCGTTACACTTACGGGAGTTTCGAGCGAAATCTGTTCGACATACCACCCACGATCGCTCGTCTTAAACGATCACTGAATAAACCCATGATCAGAGTTCCGGAATACTCGGTCAGGCCTCCTCATTCCCTAGTGAGACCTCAAACTCTTGATCCTAACAGTATCACTGATCCTCCCGAACTATATTCCTTGTTCAAAGACTTAGTGTTACCCAAACAATTAATCGGTGGTGCTCCGGTAGTGGGTTTGTTAGACATCCGCCCATCCTACTTAGCCGGATTGGGACGCGGGCAGCTAATATCACCCTTTGATCCTTACAATCGTCCAGGATTAAACCCGATGCAACCCGCCACGGAAGTCGAGGAGAGCGTTATAAGAAACGCTTTAGACGCCATTCTACAGAAAATCGGAAAGGGAACACAAGATTGTTTAGAGAAACGTAAACTACAGCAACAAGTACAATCTGTGAAGGAGTTAGCCTTGCCACAGTTCGATAGAGAAATCCAAAACCTCGAGGAAGACATCGAGCTTGGACGCACGTATTCTCTACAAGAATTTTTAGATGAACACTTACAGAGACAAGCGGAAGAAATTCTACTCGAGGAGAAACACACGAAACTGGAAGAGAGAGAAGAAGCCGCTTTAGCCCAACCGGAAGCTCAAATCCTCATGACGGACCTCTACTCTAAAACCGTTCGTCATCCCTCGATGATTCCACATTTCGGGGACAAGCTCTTCGCGACGATACAACCTCAACCGGTTGATATCAGTACAGGATCGCAAAATCTTATCGCTGACGCCCCTATGTTACAGCGTCCGCCGATCGAGGCCGCTCGTGTTGACGGTATACTCGTTGAACCTCCGGACAATCGAGTGGATCTTGTCCGTCGTATGGTACACGATGTCAACATACGCGCTAGACCCTTACAGAACTCGTTTTATGGGATCAAAGACCACCCTTATTACGTTAATCTGACTCAATATTATATGGTAAAACCAGAAGACCCGACACATAATTTAAAGTTTCTACCACTGATAAATCCTCTAGACATTGTCGAACTCGAACAATTGCAGAAACATCTGGATCAGTTAGTAAAGGTAAACTCATTTAGAAAACCATATAACATTTCTCGAATCGAGAAAGATATAGAACCTCCTTATAATCTCGATGGATTTATTAAAACTCGATTAGTCCATTGGAATCTAGATGTATTATTTGAAGAGGAGAAAATACAAAGATATGGAAATGTAGAGACGTATACCACTCGGCATATGAAGTATAGTGATCTCCCCGACGCTAACCAATGCGGCATTGTGGCATTGTGGCATCCAGTAGGGATGACCCTAGAGAACGCCACCAAGGAGTGGAATGAAACTCTTAATGTTATTGAGATGTATGGAGTTGTCACCTACGATAATGAATGTAGCATTCCGGTCGGAGAACTAGGAACTACGCGCATGATCCACATACGCGGATTAGCTGGTTCTACCCACGTGTTCACTCGAGCGTGTTCCGACGTGATTGATTATTCTTTTGAAACTCTCACCGAAACACAAAGGAATCTCCGACATGAACAATTCGAACTCGCGCAGCGTTACGTCATTGACACCGAACGCAAACCGGCCATGGGCATCGATGGATCGATGTTACCCCAGCCCGTACTCGAGATGTTATTCAATGAAAGAATCCTTAAAATCGGCTCAGCTGTTTATGGAGATCTCCAAAACGACTTTTGGAATATGGAGAACATTCCATACCCTTTCGTTGATACTCAGCTGATTGCCCCCTGGGCAGAAGGTCGAGGTTTCTTCCGCACCATGTATGCTAATACGTCTAGCAACATTACAAAGGTGCAACGAACTTCCATCGGACATCTTGCCTTTCAGGAATACGGATGGAATCTCAAAGTCGGAAATCCCATTAACTATCAACAAGTATACGGAGATCATTATTCTCGCTTGTACTTTGATGGACCATTAACCGCACCTGGCGCCGTGTATAGCTTCATGAGTGTTCCACTCCGTCCCTCCTTAGCTATATACACAATCTTTGAAAATACCGCACTTGCCGGTTGGCTAGCCGATGTGTGCAGTCGTACTATACGCGCCCATCCATTAATACTTGGAACCAAACTCGCTAAGCTAGATGAACATAATAAATTCATTCGTTTCGAATGTTTCCGGCGATTTTTAACCCCGTTCCGCAACGTGGATAGCCAATTTAAAGACCGCGCTTTGACCAAACTCAGCCTAAGAAACTCAGCTGCAGAGAAGTTGGATAGCGCTGGATTCGCCATTTTCCAAGAGATTTGTATATCGAACTTGAACTCCTCAGTTATACAAAGACCTCGAATCCCCACCGGTTATTCTGTCGTGGAAATTCAGACAATAGGTCCACCTGAAGAGACAGACACGCCCACCTCAGCTATGCATTTGGAAGACGAACCAATATGTCTAGAATCTGAAGAGATTCAGCCTATCGCACCCCGGAACAGCGACAACGATTACATCATAGAATGGTATCAAGGTCCACAGTGTCTCACTGCGTACGATTATCGACATGCCAATTATGTTTCTAGGCAACGTTGTCGGTTATGCGCATCGAGAGACCATGATACGCCCATGGACACCAACGTCCGCTGTTCCTATTTCCAAGAACAACCGACTATGGAAATTTATTGCGCATATTGCAGACTCAATAACTTGCATATCTTTGCTGTTTGCCCTCAATTTATGACTCAATGTCACCATTGTCAACTAAAGGGACATGCCAGTTTCGATTGCCCTTTTAATTACGATTTGGAAAGCGTAGATGAAATGATCACACTACGTTACATCAGAGCTTGGGAAGCGAACGCTGATTTACATTGTGATTCGCGCCATCGCTATTATCCCGGACGCGCTTACGAAGGAGTTTATGCGTTCCATCCTTATCTATTCGCTTCGGTTGAACAGAAATCACGCATATCAAGTTACGAGCTACTGAAGCGCGTTGGAGAATGTATTTCAACCAAATTCGTACGCAAATTTCTCAGGAGTGTTAATCCTAGCGACCTTCATTCCTATAACTTAATCAATTATATCCGTCAGGATCCGGGCTATGGAGACTTGTTTGTTAACTCACACCCCGAGTTACAGGAAGTATATCGACGGCCTTACGAATACCGAGCCCGCGAACGCGAGTTGGAAAGGACCATTAAACCCCGGAGGTTTCTAACTGCCTATGGTCCACCCACGGCCCTCGTTCAGACCACTCGTAAAGGACCCGTAAGAGCGGCTGTCTTGAAACGAGCTCTCAAAGCTGTTAGACCCCTCTCCCCGGACGTTGATGTCAATCAACCCGGTACTTCGACTGGCGGATACACCGACCATAATCCTACACCCTCTGATGCAATCATATTGCACCCTTCACCCAGGAGTTATAGCCCTCCTTGTAAAGTGGCTCGCCCCAAAGAGAAAAGGACTCTGGCTAGCTTTAAGAAACTGCGTAAACGCCGTCCGCGCAAGAAAGACTAACTGTTTAGAGTATTTACGTATATTAGAAACTGTGATTTTGTATATTTTATAGACTCAAATCCCATTTTCTGGGAGCGGTGTAAAAGCTTCTGTGGGATATAACTGGCCCTTTTGCTTCGCAATCCAGTTTCCCCCCTAGGCGCTGGAATACTCTAAAAGGCTCTATAACTATATATATATTCCCCTCGCCCGCAAGGTACCGTTATAGGTGTTTTAACGGACATAAAAGTCATTCTGCTATATACGTGTTTTGGCGGACATGGTAAGGCAAAAAACCTGCAATGCACCAAGTACCTTTACACAGCTTAGCCTTGATGATTCAGATTGCGACATCTAGCAGCTGGTTGCTGGCATGGAAACAGCCATTGGACGCATGGTTCTTTGTTTGGCTTGAGCCAATCAGAGCGATTTTTTCTGTCAATGTGTAGATATTCGGCCGATCATACTAGAAGTGTTCAGTCTTACTGTTTTTTGTGATACTGTTGTTGTTGGTATCTAGGCCAGGAACACCGGCTCTAGAGTCAATTAGTTTTCATACTTTAGAAGAAACATTAGTAGGCTTAAATTATAGAGCGTATAACTGTTATCACATCATATATCAATTCATATCAACTTGTTTCTATTCTTGCATTATCGGTTCAACATACATTATTATACTGCTATTTACTGTTGTGTTTTGGTTGAATATTATTTGGAGAACATATATAAAGAACCCAAATTTCCCAATTTTCTTGATACACTACAGGTTAGAGAGACGGGTTATATATAGCGATTGCGACTTATATTGTTGTGGTTTGTAGTGAATTTAATGCTATTTGGTAAGCCCTACATGAGTCAATTGCTGTTCGCTTTATATATGATAAAATTCATTGACGGTCGGCAAATTAGTGAGCAGTATTGTGTGTTACCGGTAGTGTGCATGATTGTGATTGATAACTAAGCATTTCCTAAAGAATGCGCCTCATACGTGAATCATAAGCCTTACCGACTTACCGTTGTGACTAGTATAAGTCATATCTCTGTTTACCTAGATAGAGCGCCACGTCCTAAAGGAACTGTTAATATTTCCCGAAAGTGAATAATATTAGTCAGAAATTATTTATTAACGATCAATCGAATAATACAATACAGTAAGCTTACACTGCAATAATAATCTAAGCCCTCAGAATCCAGTCTCCCGGGTATATCCAGCGGGTGAATGGACGCGCACTAGGCTGGCTTCTGCTAATGTTGTGTTTATTGGTATTAAATATTTGTCATCTTCTAAAGTCTATTTATAAACCAAAAGACATATAAATTTTGGCAGGTTAAACTGCTAAAGGTCTTCAAAAGCGCGTACAGTGTTCTATTGGGCAAGTGACTGCATCCCTATAATATTACGCTATAATGCTTAATGTCAAAATTGATAAATTTAAAAATTGCCTATTGGGGAGTATATAACGTTACCCAGTTGATGAGACACGTTACCCTAGAACAAGTACCATAAAACCTTTACATCTATAGTACAGTATGTGGCACCAGTGCCGGTATTTTTGTAGGTCCCGAGTGGTAGAGATATTATTCTACGACATTTTCCGGCCAACGGAGACTATGAAACTGAATGATTGGGTGTTTCAAATGTTTACTTTTAATTTCAAAGTCGCAAACATTACCGTAATTATTGTTATCCATTAGGGCATAAGATAATCTGACACTAGGGCAACTATTACTAGTATGTTATGTACGTTACCTACAAAGTAATTATTTTTAGTAAATCATTATTATAATAATTTATTATTATAAGTCAATATTCCTACAAAAAGCCTACATTAATATATTCCATAACGAAGTGGAGCGGACTGTAAATACTGGCGGTAAGATAATTTATATTAATAATTCTCCAAGTAAGTAAAAGTTTCCTATTCAATCTAAATACTATTGTGTTAAAATTGTGTGAAAGATGACGGAATGAAAGTTAATTTCAGAATGCTTGTTGTTATTCATCTACCGTAAGTCTAGCCACTGCAGTAGGCCTACTGTAATTGTGAGTGGAACAAAATTCGCTAAAATAGGAACAAAATTCGCAAAAATAGGAACAAAGTTCGCTGTGAATTTGAACAAAATTTGCATTTTTCACATTTTAGGAACAAAGTTCGCGCTCCGAGTGAGAGAGTAATAAATTTGGCAAGTAATATACTTCTCTGCAGTTTGAGCATGATTCAATAAATAGTAGTAGCTTTACTAGGCCCTCATGAGTACCAGCACCTGGTGTTTCTATCGTTGAGTTGATGGCAATTTTCGTGTTTTCACCTTTTCACTCTTCGAAATTGCGACAAACATTATGTAGAATTGGGAAAAATGGAAGAACGTGTTTGCTTGACCTAGTAGTTGTAGTGCACTCATATGCAATGAAACTATAAACAAGGTAGAACATAGTTTTCCGTAGTACAGTAGCTGTCAGGGTGGAAAGGTAGTAGTGGTGGTATTTTGGGTGCTAACTTTATCCTTCTTCCATGAGATTAGCTTTTTTCTTTTCTGTCATGTAAATGTGGGCTCAGTAGGATTAGAGGATCATATGTCGTTTCTAGTCCGCGGTATAATTACTAAGTCGGAGGACATTGCTAACAGCAGTGCAACACCCGCTGTGGAATATTTAATGAGAAGAACCGTATAGAAATAAGGCTGTGCTGTGGCATCTATCAGTGCGGGGCACCAGAAGGGTTGGCGCATATAATAGTCATAGGGTGTGGTATTGTAAGGTATCTCACTTCTTGTGATGTATCAAAAGAGATCGAGGTTCAGCATAAAACCGAATCATGGGATGTGATTTTGGAAGATAGCAGCTGTATCTCTTATATATCTCAAATTATTTTCGAAGGTTTGGGGTATATATAATTTATATAATATATAAATATATAAATATAATTGTAAGGAAACCAAGATCAACCACGTTAAATAAAAATTATAAGAAATTACACAAGCTTTCGAAATAATATAATATTTCTTTTTCAAGTGATTTAAATAATTAATTAAATAAATAGCTAATAATTCATTACAGTTTCCATGAAATTAAGCGTCTACAGTACATTAGTCTACATAATGAGTTCTCTAATCTGGATTAAATACGTCTAAGCCGAAATTATTGCAAACCGCTTCATTTATAGTGTTGAGACCAAATGGCTTGATTGTTCTTAAGGTGCACTGCCAGTATCCTTCCCTTGTACGGATCTCCCGTCGCTGATCTTTCTTTCCCCTGCCTTTGTAATGAACCTTTTCAATGGGTGTTATTTCGAAATGCGAAAAATCATGGTTTTCATTTTTACAAAAATGTTTCTCTATAGTCGTTTGTGGCTTATGATTCCTTATATTACACTTATATTGTGATAGCCTTGGTTTAAATGTTTCTGTTGATCCGATTCCTTGTAAGTTACATATTTTACATTTTGCTAAATATATTATATCTTTGTCATCACAGGTAAGGCGCTGTTTAATTTCATATTTAGTTTTCAAACGGGTCGAGGTCAAACGGAACCTCGACCCGTTAGCTCTATCAAAAATGGATACCATTTGGAAATCAGATCTCTCCAGGCACCTGAAGACTAAGTTCTTTCGAGCCACAGTGGAAAGTGTATTTTTATACGGGGGTGAGACCTGGACACTGACTAAATCACTTGAACAACGAATTGATGGTTGCTACACAAGACTACTAAGGGCAGCCTTAAACATCAGCTGGAGACAACACATGACAAACGCCGAGCTTTATGGTACAATACCACCTGTATCAACCACCCTCTGTGAACGCAGATTAAGATTCAGTGGGCACTGCTGGCGAAGTAAAGACGAGGTCATACCAGATCTACTTCTCTGGCAACCAACTCATGGAAAGCGTAGTCATGGACGACCGGCCATAACATATATAGATCAACTTGAAAGAGATACTGAACTTGGGAGAAACGAAATTGCGACAACTATGGAGAATCGGGAAGCCTGGAAGGATCTCATTTCCACTGTCCGAGTTCGCTCGACCTAGTAGTAGTAGTAGTAGTAATGTTTTTATCACTCTAATATAAAATATACAAACGTTGCGGCAAGCCGACTTCAGAGGGTTATACATTAAATCGAAACCGGACGTGACGACCGACCGACCGTGACGAGGAGAGCACCGCGGGTCCCGGCAGGTAGACGGGATCCAGGGGGAGAAAGGACAGATATTTGCCAGCCGGTGGATTACAACGAGTTTAGAATCCCCCATAAATGCAGATACGTGACCCCCAGATCAAACAACGAGATCGTAGAGAGTTTCATAATGGATCTACACAAAGCGGTCGACAGGGTGACACAAGTACCGAGAAGGGATTTAAACCTCACAACAGATCAATTGAAAGATCTAAAGACTTTAAGAGATGACGAGGATATATCGATCTTAAAGGGAGATAAGACTGGTAATGTGGTGATAGTGGATAGCCAGATTAGATTGAGAGAGATCAGGAGATCTCTGGACGACAGTGATAAATACAAGCGGCTAGAAGGAAGCCCAGTGGGAAAATTCAGGGCCGAGTTAAAGAAGATGTTGGATGACTTGGATATCGGGAGCAAGGAACTACGCAGTTATTTGGTGCCGAGATACCCAGAGAATGGATACGTATTTCCGTTACCCAAAGATCATAAGGATCGCCGGGAGTGGGTGGATTGGGGTGGAGGAGGTGTAGCGCCCAAAATGCGTATAATAATTTCAGCTACTGGGACCGTCATAGAGAGAATAGGGAAACTTTTGAATACAATTCTGGAACCACTCTTACAGAGAATGTCCCATTTCATACGAGATTCGGCGGATGCGAAGATGTCGTTGCCCAAAAGGAAACTCAACGAAGTCACGTTCCTAGCGATGGACGTAGTAGATATGTACCCGTCAGTAAGGTTAGAGGACGCGGTACAAGCTGTAACTCAGGCATTACTTGAGAATGAAGATATTCTAGAACTTTCAGGATACAGCATTGAGCAGATTGTAGCTATGGTAACCTTTGTGATGGAGCACACGTATTTCGAGTTCGAGGAGAAGTTTTACTTGCTCAATAAAGGCGTCGGGATGGGAGTCCCAGCTGGTAAAGGGATAGCTGTATTAACCGTGAACATGTTACACAAACGGGTGAACCTGGTGAACATGTTTTCCGCCATATATTTTAAATCGTTCGTCGATGATGCAGAATCTATATTTCCAACAAAGCTGTCTAACTCGGTGAAAGACGCAATAAAGAAAATGTACAATAATGTATGTATGGAAGTATTTGGAAATGACAGCATAAAATTTACTTTCGATTTCGATTTTCATGAATCAGTATTTCTCGACTTGACTTTGTACCACGATGAAGAAGATGGAGTTATAAAGACAAGGGTATACTTCAAGCCATTATCGGGGAAGTTACCGATACCGTTCGCCAGCGGACATGATAAGGAAATGCTAATACCAACCGCAAGAGGGCAGCTGTTACGGTTTAACAGGCTGTCCAGTAAAGACAATGATTATGAAGCTGTTAGAGACCGGTATTTGACAGATTGCGCGATATCTGGATATCCGGTAGCGGCATTGGAATCGCTGAGGAATAAGTCGAGGGAAGAGCTAAGAAGGAAGAGGAATCCGAGGGTTGATAAGAAAGAGAAAATGGTATATTTAACTGTACCGGGACCATTTGGAGAGACCATATCAAGGGTAGTCTCAAACTATAAACGACGGTTAATAAACTTTCGCTTTAAAGTGGCGGTGTTAAGAAGGAGCGGTCTGAATCTCGGACAACGATTAATAAAGAAGAGGAAGACACAACAACGAAGGGGAAATGCTAAGTGCGGCACCTCAACGCGTTGCGAGACATGTCCCATCATCCACGATATGGCAGAGACACCATGGGGAGATAAAATCCGGGGGTTCTACACATGTGTTTCAACGAATGTGTTATACATAATCACCTGCGAGAAACATGAAGAGCAATATTACATAGGGCAGACCAGACAAAAACTGAGGGACCGAATGAACGGGCACAGGGCTATGATAAAGAAGTACAGAGGTCCCGCTGCGATGGGACTCGAATACGGAGAGAGAGAGGAACATCTACTCATCGAGCACTTCCGTTGGTGCGAGTTGGGAGATATGCGTGTAACGATTTTCCGAGGCTTCACGAGGGACGGGGACAGGGTGCATGCGGAAGCGAACTACATTAGGAAGTACAAACCAGCATTAAACAAAATGCAACCGATAGTCTAGGAACGGGTTCGGAGAAGGGAAAGAGGGACTCCTTAGTTTTGAACTATATGGGTAATACTGGTGCCGTCGATATAGTTTTGTTTAATTGTTATTTTACGGTTTCTATGGTTGCGTACAGTAATGTGGTAGTAATTTTGGGTTATGTTATGTAATAATGGTGCTGTTGATATAGTTTCAGTTTAATTGTTATTTTACGGTTTCTATGGTTGCGTACAGTAATGTGGTATTAATTTTGGGTTATGTTATGTAATAATGGTGCTGTTGATATAGTTTCAGTTTAATTGTTAGTTTACGGTTTCTATGGTTGCGTACAGTAATGTGGTATTAATTTTGGGTTATGTTATGTAATAATGGTGCTGTTGATATAGTTTCAGTTTAATTGTTAGTTTACGGTTTCTATGGTTGCGTACAGTAATGTGGTATTAATTTTGGGTTATGTTATGTAATAATGGTGCTGTTGATATAGTTTCAGTTTAATTGTTAGTTTACGGTTTCTATGGTTGCGTACAGTAATGTGGTATTAATTTTGGGTTATGTTATGTAATAATGGTGCTGTTGATATAGTTTCAGTTTAATTGTTATTTTACGGTTTCTATGGTTGCGTACAGTAATGTGGTATTAATTTTGGGTTATGTTATGTAATAATGGTGCTGTTGATATAGTTTCAGTATAATTGTTGTTTTACGGTTTCTATGGTTGCGTACAGTAATGTGGTATTAATTTTGGGTTATGTTATGTAATAATGGTGCTGTTGATATAGTTTCAGTTTAATTGTTATTTTACGGTTTCTATGGTTGCGTACAGTAATGTGGTATTAATTTTGGGTTATGTTATGTAATAATGGTGCTGTTGATATAGTTTCAGTATAATTGTTATTTTACGGTTTCTATGGTTGCGTACAGTAATGTGGTATTAATTTTGGGTTATGTTATGTAATAATGGGGCTGTTAATATAGTTTCAGTTTAATCGTTATTTTACGGTTTCTATGGTTGCGTACAGTAATGTGGTATTAATTGGTAAATTAATGTGGTATTAATTTTGGTTTATGTTATGTAATAATGGGGCTGTTGATAATTGTTATTTTACGGTTTCTATGGTTGCGTACTAATGGTATTAATTGGTAAATTAATGTGGTATTAATTTTGGTTTATGTTATGTAATAATGGGGCTGTTGATATAGTTTCAGTTTAATCGTTATTTTACGGTTTCTATGGCTGCGTACAGTAATGTGGTATTAATTGGTAAATTAATGTGGTATTAATTTTGGTTTATGTTATGTAATAATGGGGCTGTTGATAATTGTTATTTTACGGTTTCTATGGTTGCGTACTAATGGTATTAATTGGTAAATTAATGTGGTATTAATTTTGGTTTATGTTATGTAATAATGGGGCTGTTGATAATTGTTATTTTACGGTTTCTATGGTTGCGTACAGTAATGTGGTAGTAATTTTGGTTTATGTTATGTAATAATGGTGCTGTTGATATAGTTTCAGTTTAATTGTTATTTTACGGTTTCTATGGTTGCGTACAGTAATGTGGTATTAATTTTGGGTTATGTTATGTAATAATGGTGCTGTTGATATAGTTTCAGTTTAATCGTTATTTTACGGTTTCCTGCGGTCGCGTACAGTAATGTGGTATTAATTTTGGTTTATGTTATGTAATAATGGTGCTGTTGATATAGTTTCAGTTTAATTGTTATTTTACGGTTTCTATGGTTGCGTACAGTAATGTGGTAGTAATTTTGGTTTATGTTATGTAATAATGGTGCTGTTGATATAGTTTCAGTTTAATTGTTATTTTACGGTTTCTATGGTTGCGTACAGTAATGTGGTATTAATTTTGGTTTATGTTATGTAATAATGGTGCTGTTGATATAGTTTCAGTTTAATCGTTATTTTACGGTTTCCTACGGTCGCGTACAGTAATGTGGTATTAATTTTGGTTTATGTTATGTAATAATGGTGCTGTTGATATAGTTTCAGTTTAATCGTTATTTTACGGTTTCTATGGCTGCGTACAGTAATGTGGTATTAATTTTGGTTTTTATGTTATGTAATAATGGTGCTGTTGATATAGTTTCAGTTTAATTGTTATTTTGACGGTTTCTATGGTTGCGTACAGTAATGTGGTATTAATTTTGGTTTATGTTATGTAATAATGGTGCTGTTGATATAGTTTCAGTTTAATCGTTATTTTACGGTTTCTATGGTTGCGTACAGTAATGTGGTATTAATTTTGGTTTATGTTATGTAATAATGGTGCTGTTGATATAGTTTCTGTTTAATCGTTATTTTACGGTTTCCTACGGTCGCGTACAGTAATGTGATACAGTTTCTGAGTTATGTTAAATAATACGGTCGCGTACATACACTAAGGTAATATTTAACTTCTGATCTATGTAGTAAAGTGAGGCTGTTGATATAGTTTTGTTTAGTAGTTAGCTTCAGTTTCCTAGCGTCGCGTTCAGTAATGTGATATTAGTAATTCTGATTTATGTAAGTGATAACGGTTTTGTTTAATAGTTATTTTTTGCGGTTACTATGGTCGAGGAGGTACAAAAATAATTATGGTAATGTTAAGGGTATTTGGTGCAGTAGATATAGTATTGTGCAATAAGGTACGCTGGCTACAGTATATCGGCCGAGCCTACGCGTAGGTCATTATTTATAGACTGAGGGAGGGAGTTTGTACTACAGGACAGTAGTGCAGCATTTAACTGACGGTACATTTGTACACGTTGCACTGCTGTACAGTTGGTTGGACTATTAATTGTAGAATATAGGCAACTGGCCTACCAGAAAGAAAACGTCTGGTTGAAACGTGTAGTGGAAACATAAATCTTCTATATTTGGTTTGCTTTAGCCTTCTGTTTGGTACTGTAGAATTTCTGTATGTAGGGCCAGTCTTGCTGTTGGTTTTTATTGTTGAATTGGTGCTCTGAAGATGGCCCTAGGGGCAGAAATATATAAGCTGGGTTGAATATTTAATATTTAAGGTTTAATATCGAGGGTAGTCCCCTAGCTCGACGTCCGGTTTCGATAAAATATACAATTTTTTGAAATGTCATACTGCACATACTTTTGCTTCTGCTCCAAAAATACCCATTAGGACTCACAACTAAACATCACATATTATATTAATTAACTAGGGAATTTTCATTCAGAATACAATTACAATCTGAATGATTGATTAGATCATTAGGTTAATTACTGTCCTATTTCTATGGCTAATACTTACAGAAACAATTTACAATCGATACTGGAACATTGAAAGTAAAAGTTGAGATTTTAGGTTGTAAACAGTTTGTATTTAAGGAAGGTGCAATAAATATATTTTTACAGTATAAATGATATAAGTTGTGTTTAAATCGGTTGTATACTTATGTTGTTAGGCCTATTGCTGTCCAAGGAAACTGTTCATCTGTATAATTATAACGACTCTAATATCTAGTTTGTATAAACTATAAAAGAACAGTTATTGCGTTTGTACAGTTTCAATGTTCTCCAATTATTTTGTAAGTTACTCTGTATGAATGACGTCTGAGTTTGTGGGATTTACTTTTATCTTAGTATTATAATGAGCTGATTGTTATTCTTTCGCCATGCGCTCGAACGAATGATTTTGGATCGAATCACACACATGAGTGCATTATAAAGCTCACGCGCCCAGACATTGCAACAACTGCTTCGCCAACCGTAACCTCCAAATGAACTACAGTTTCCAAGCAAAAATTATTTGTAAATCTTCAGATTTACTTACTGTAAGAAAATCGTGTCTGTTTGTTTGTTTGCTTGTCTGTCTTTCTGTCTGTCTGTTTTTCACGCGAAAGGCTCCGAAACTATCTGGTCAATTGTTTTGTTTTTAGTACCCTCCTGTAGTGTATGGTCTGAATGGGTGTATAAAGCAATTTTCAGAAAAATAGTCATTAGTTTTTGCAAAAAATGAACGAAAAATAAACAAAAAGTGCCATAGACGCAATGGTAAAATAACACCAATAACAGCTGGTGTTCAAAATAGGTTATGTAATGCATTTCTACACAAGGCTTAGTATAAATCGACGAGGTTGCCAAGATTATTGTACTTAGTACACCCATACTGTTTGCTTAGGCCCTACTGCCTAAACTCCACTCCCTTACAAACTTGAAATTCTTCATAGTGTGTGTTAAATATGTTATACAGCTGATAGCCTTCTCAGTCAAGGTATGGGCGATGAATTTTAGTAATAATGTAGGTCTTCAACTCTAGTACTACAATAATTGGGGTAATTAGAATCATGAGAGGGAAACGTTGGTATTTTTGTTTCAGCTGATGGATGGTATTTACATCCGGCGTGCTTGCACGCCACTAATTTATAAAGCTATTTCTTGTTTTTACATGTACAGGGAAAATTAACAAATCTAATGGTGAACAATTTATCGTCCTGAACGGTCCAATTTCACAGATGTGTTTTTTGCCGCGTTTTTTTGTCCAGTTTTGGGACTAGTTTTTTTTGTCCGCGTTTTTTTAGCGCGTTCTTATGTGGTGTCGTAGGCCGCATTTGTGGACGCGGCAAAAAACGCCTCAAAGAAAATGTTTTTTAAATATTATCATGTATTTTTCCACAGGGAAGACCAATAAATATTCTGACTCTTTTGTGCAGTAAATAAAATAGATTATTTTATATATTTATTATTTACATATAGTAGATATAAATTTACCGAGCTCAGCTAGCGAAGTCCATACGCTAGTCCAATGAACGAGTAGGTAAATAATAACAATTTTTACATGGAAATAAAATATTACTTTATACCCCGCTGGCCACAAGACGAAATACGACGTCTAACACGGCAATGTGTCGGAACTTCTTTAAGGATTTCTACGCCATGAAATTCTAGATAAATGGAGCCATTCAGTTCGAACATATCCGAACGACACGAACGAACGTAGCGAATGATTGCAAATAGAGGTATGATAGAGTTAGGACACTGTAAATTACTTTGTAACAGGTATGTATGTAGTTTTAACACAAAATTGAAATATTATTTTTTTTATTTTATTATTTATATTTTTTTTTTATAATTGCTGATAAAAGACAACATATTAAACATTTGATGTTACAAAAAGTGTTAAAGTTGGTGGAATTTCTCGAATTTTGTAATTGAATCGAAGTAAAAAAAGATTATCACCTGTAATATTTAAAATATTTACCTGGTAATTAAATAAACTTTCATGCGTTACTGGAAATAATTGATTAAGTGGAAGCATTCTGCTGACATGCAGCGATTTAAAGGACTCCACTTGACCGAAGTTTATTGCTGACATTCTGTCCGACCTTTCCCTATTGTCCCTGTTGTTCTGATATTTCCTGCTCGCGGATAAAGTTAATTGAAGTACAGGATGTAGGATGCGTGGAGAGGTTATAATACCGGTAATGTACTTGTCCCTTGCAGCTGTCTATAGTAAAGTGTAAGCAAAATTAAATCGCCCAAGTGAAAATATGGTGCTAAACTACAGTATATTATTTTCCCTACTACTACTACTACTACTACTAGGTCGAGCGAACTCGGACAGTGGAAATGAGATCCTTCCAGGCTTCCCGATTCTCCATAGTTGTCGCAATTTCGTTTCTCCCAAGTTCAGTATCCCTTTCAAGTTGATCTATATATGTTATGGCAGGTCGTCCACGACTACGCTTTCCATGAGTTGGTTGCCAGAGAAGTAGATCTGGTATGACCTCGTCTTTACTTCGCCAGCAGTGCCCACTGAATCTTAATCTGCGTTCACGGAGGGTGGTTGATACAGGTGGTATTGTACCATAAAGCTCGGCGTTTGTCATGTGTTGTCTCCAGCTGATATTTAGGGCTGCCCTTAGTAGTCTTGTGTAGCAACCATCAATGCGTTGTTCAAGTGATTTAGTCAGTGTCCAGGTCTCACCCCCGTATAAAAATACACTTTCCACTGTGGCTCGAAAGAACTTAGTCTTCAGGTGCCTGGAGAGATCTGATTTCCAGATGGTATCCATTTTTGATAGAGCTACCCAAGCCTTTGCTTTCCTAACTTCTATGTCCTTTTTGCTACTCTCTATCCATGATCCAAGGTACTGGAAGTCATCGACCTTCCTTAGTTGATTATTATCAATGGTTGTCAAGTTTCCATTAACTTTAAAATTCATGAATTCCGTCTTGGTAGCATTTATATGCAATCCAACCCCCTTAGCAGTCCTCTCCACTTTATTTAGTAGAAGCTGTGCATCTGCTAGCGTATTAGAGAGCAGGGCGATGTCATCCGCAAAGTCGGTGTCTGTGACTGTAGTTGCCGGATATCTACTACTTCTACGTTCTTGAAGTGTGAATCCCAGATCTTCACCCTTTGTGGCCGTCCTCATTGCGTAATCCAGCACAATTACAAATTATTTTCCCTAATGTTATTAAAATTTGTAGACAATTATTTGGTGGGTATTGTACATAAATTCAACAGATGCAACGCGCCAGTATAGTATGATGTTAGCTCGAGTCGAAGTAGGCAAGAGCATGCAATGTGGTATAGTATGATGTTAGCTCGAGTCGAAGTAGGCAAGAGCATGCAATGTGGTATAGTATGATGTTAGCTCGAGTCGAAGTAGGCAAGAGCATGCAATGTGGTTTGAAACTAACTTTAAGTTAGCATGAGAAAACAATTTGGTGCGAATTTGACGCAAAAGAGTAGCTATAGGTTTCGAGCAGTGTGGGACAATCTCTATGTAATAATAGACAATATTTTTTTGCATTTAATATTTAAAAATCTACGCTCATTAAAAAAGTACTTTTTTATAAATATATTCGGCAATGGAGAAAATTCGAGCGTCTATAGAACTTGAATTCTTTTAAAGGATTTGAGAAAGGAGAAGTTAAACAGATTGATGATGTTAAACTCAGCTAGATTGCTCTAAGTATGGCGACTTATATGTCCAGTGCGGTCCCCCCAGAACTGCACTCCCAGAGGAAACTTTGTTAAACTACCAATATTAATGCTTTTGCATTCGTAGCATTTCGTATTTACAATATCAGTGAGCGGCGAGCCATTGTGAGACGGAGATAAATCAAGTTAACCGGTAAAGTAACAATCTATAATCCGCCGGACGAATTAATTACGTTGGTCGAACTTAATCCGCATGGAATTACAGTTTGCAGGGTATCCTGGTATCAATTTATATCAGTTCTACATTCCTACCTCATATGCCTGGTTAATTTCTGATCTGTATTGTTTCAACTGTTATTCTGATATCCTCAACTAATTGACCAGACGCCAGAACCATCTAAGTGTTGATCAATTTGGTGAGTTGATGTTTCATATTTGAGTATTGCGATTTGCAATTCTCTTCTTAATTTCGATAAGAAATTGAAATGTTATCCTGTTATATAATACCTGCCGGATTTTGGTTTGTAGGAGACAGCGTATTATAATTTGATTTAAATTCTTGGACCAGCTCGTGAGTGTCAATGCTAATTTATAGACACTATTTGAAGGCTTTTTAACTACATTTTAGTGTTATATTTTATTTGTAACCAATGTAACATAAAGGACCCCTTTGGAAACAAGCTGAACATTTATTTACTCACTATTAGATGTTGCTACACAAGGCTTCATTCTATTACAAATTCTAAATGGCTTGGTTTTTCTAGGTTACGTGCCTTTGTTATCTCGGAGGCCCCTATCACAAGCCGAGCAAATTTTACTTCTAAAGGATTGATAATATATATCAGAAAATGAAATAAAAAATGTGTATTGGCATAATAATTAAAATATTAGTCCTGTATTTAAATATATTAATATAATCATTAACTTATTTTACATTTTTTTAATCATCATATATTTATGGAGGCACTAGACCTTGGCCTGGTCGATCTATTCCTAAATCCGGCCTTGATCCCTGCATCAAACAAAGTATATATTACCTTCTAAATAAATTAACGTAAAATGTCAAATGCAACCAGTATACAACTGCTCGATGCCTGTAAAAGCCCCAATAAACAATAGACAATAAAAGCACCAATAAAATATATATATATTTATTTTATTTCATTTATTTCATTATCTCATTATATTTAAATATATATTTTCTGACCCTGCAACTTGCAATAATAGCATATAGCATCTGTTTGCTACAGCCTGCTCGTTTTAACTCTACTATTAACTTGAAAATGAACACTTATCATAATCGTTAACGAAGTATAGATTGAAGTGAACGCATGAAGAACCATTAATATTAATTGATAATTTTATTATTTAATTAATCGTCAAGCAAGTGAAGTAAAAAACCTTACCGGTAGGTATGCAAGTATGTAATAAACTAAAAAGCAACTGGACCTAGACGGTTGTATGCAACCAGCTGGCGGCGGTCAGCTGAGAGGTTTCGCCTCACGAAGAAAGGCATTCTCCCCAGGAGGCCAAGCCAATAAATGACATTTAGAGCGTGAAGTCCCAAAGGGAGAAGGAACGGACAATGAAACAAAGAGATACCAGTAACTATCAACTGGGAAGCAGCACCACAAATTTGCGCCAATCACGTTTCGGCTTGTCGATAATGGGCCGGCGAGTGCGAATATAATGCATTTCAAGCTTTTGCAGATCAGGCAACAATGGGTGCCGTGCAATTAATTTGAAATTTTTCAAAAACTAGAAAGGCCAGACTTTGCCTACCCCTAGAAAGGTCAAGTGTGTCAATTTTGACACACACCATTATTCAGTGTAAATTCACCCCAATTGTCTGCCTATTCGAGCCATATTATAATCTCATCAACAACATCTAACAACATATTTGCAGTATAGCATGATCGTTAATGCTAAATATACCATAAATGTATCATTTTGGCTATATACCAGTCTATCATCATATGTAGGCCCTATGTAGTCCTACTTATGGTATTTTAGTTAGCTATAACATTATTTTGACAGCATAGCATTATAAGTAATGATATATATTGCATATCATATCTTAATATCGAGATTAAAAGAATATAAATTCTGGACATACTAAAAGAGCTGTAATAATTAGGTCGATATGGTCTGGAGTGGTTGTTATTTAGGCTCGAACATAGCAACAACGGCTTTGTATCATAGCATTATAGACCATGCTATGTCGAACGCGATGGCTATATTTGGTGCAATATTAGTATTCAAATCAGTACCAATAGTCCATAAACCGGTTTCCAATATCATATTACATATAATATGTAATTTACAAGTATTACAATGTATATTACAATAAATAAATTGAATAAATTCTATAAAAGTTACAATATTATTGTATCTACACAAGTCTACCCTAAGCACTAATGCGTCCGGGATCCTGTGCTTTCTAGTACAGTACACAGCAGGCAAGCAAATATTATTTAGAAGAACGTAAAAAGAAATATTAATAGGAATTTAGCTTAGGGGTATATTTTCTACGGTGTAGGTGGTCGTCTTGTTCGTCTTATCGTAATATATTTTTTATCCGGAATTACAATAAAGAAACTAAATGTCATCAGTTCTTATTATTTTACTTGCGCGACCGACTATGCCGTGCATTGTACTACAACTGTTAGACCACAACAAACATGTATGGTGGCTGGGTTTCATACGATCCTATTATTATAATACTATATCGAATTCAGTTATTGGTATATCAGTTTCGCAAACACCTAATGATACAGTCCTACCCGTACTCATCGGTACTCACTAGTCATTTTAGTGTCTTGGCCTTTACAGTTACATGATACAGTTAGGTACTGTGCGTACATACTTTATCAACGGTTACTCTCTTTACCGTTAGTTCTTTACATCATTGTAACCAAATATGTCCTAGGACCTAGAGCATCAAATTGCAGATACCGAACCAAAAAGCTTGTCTTTAGTAAAACAATAAAAATAGAAATACCTGTTAGAATTTTACACCACAGAAGTTCAAAAGTAATTATAAATTATATGTCACAACATGGCCTAGTTGAAAGAAGGCTGCTTAATGTGCTTTTTTTTTATAACTAAATGTTTAAACTTCACCACAAACAATCTCTCCAAAACCACCTGTAACAGGAAAAGTAAGATATAATAAGGACAAACGAGTTTCAGAATCAGATGCGAGTTAAAATTTGAGTCTAGAATCGGCCAGAGAAAATATTTAGTTTTTTTTAACTTTGTTAACTTTGAACTTGTAAAATTTTCTTAGTAGGGATGGCTGTAAAAAAAAATTTTACTCCATGAGCTTGTAGAACTTTCTAAAGTAGTAAGACTTCGGAAAATGTACACCCACAGTCATGAGATAATGCATGTGAGGCATCAAAGTCGAAATTGGTCCTGGTTCTATCTAACGCGTTCGATCAGGTGTTGTTTGATAGTGTGTTAAACATATTCCCACTTACAAGAGGGGCAAGATAATGAATGAATACACGACGTTAGAAGCAAGAATACTTGGGACAGGGTGTTTCAGAGATGGGAGCAAACAGATCGGTTGAATGTCTTCCTTCGTGAGGCGAAACCTACCGGTCAGCTGACAGTCGTCAGCTAATCACTGATTCTGATTGTATGCAACCGTCTAGGTCCAGTTGCTTTTTAGTTTATTACATACTTGTATACCTACCGGTAAGGGTTTTTTATTTAACTTGCTTGACCATTAAATTAAATAATATAATTAACCTCATCAATTAACCTTAACGAAGTTTATGTATGTAACAAATAAGTAGCATTTTGATTTCCATCAGAATCTATAATGAGTCGCAATTAGTCTTGCTCTTTGTCCAGCTGCCGCCACAAACTTAAACCACGAACTACAATAGCCAAAAATAAAAATGGACAATAAGTAAATCAGTTTATAATTAAGTCACTTTGTGGCACTGTTTGTGGGTGCGACACTGACTTTGTGGGTGCGACACTGACTTTATTTTCAAAAGGCACATCACGAGTCTCAATAACTCGACCCATTAGTCTCTAGGTTCTTGTTCTT
>JAUCBJ010003653.1:0-27147 GCA_032718475.1 Nemertoderma westbladi
ACTGGCAAAAATGTGATCAATGGTGGTTTTTGAGTTCGATGTTATTCGGGTGGGTTCGGATATCAGCTGTTCAAGTCCAGTGGAGTTGCAGAAATCTAGAAGACGTCTTCGTACGGCTGCAGTGTTAGGGTTGCGTGAGTTCAGTGTATCGCTGTTGGTATCTCCCAAAATGAAAATCTCTTTGTATTTGGAAATGTCGCCTAGTTGGTACTCAATGTCATCGAAGAAAGATTGGTCATTCTCGGGTCGGTAGATAGAGCCAATAAGGATTGGTTTTGTTTTGGGCAGGATGAGAGTACCAAATATGCACTCTGTGTTAGATTTTGGGGGTCTCGGTAGTTCGTTGAAGGATAGTTTTTCTGCTATGTACATTCCAACTCCGCCACCGTCTCGAGATCTGTCATTCCGGTAAAAGTTATATCCCGCGACTTTTATAGCTTCATTAGTGACCGTGATGTCCAGCCAGGTTTCAGAAAGGGTTATAATATCAATTGTTTGGGGTTGTAGTATAAGACGAATTTCAGATATTTTTGGTAGGAGGCTTCGCAAGTTGGCATGGACAATGTGGATTCCGTTGGAGTTGAAGCGGGAGAGCCAGGGATATGTAGGTGATGGGCCTGATGGGGTTGTTGTGGTGGTAGGGGTGGGGGGGTTGATGGACTGTTTGGTGTCTCGAAGTAGGCTAATTGTTCGAGCAGTTGGGGTTTGATATAGTCAATCTACTTGAGAGGCTGGGGAGTTTGGTGAAGTCGGATTACAGGGTGGTACGGTTGCGTTTGTGGGTGAAACGGGTTGTTTGGTAATGGTGGCCGAGTGGTTTGGGGTGTTCTGTTGGCATACTGAATCGTCCCGTATAACAAAGAACTTGTCAGGTTGGGCAGCTTGTGCCGCACGTTTCTCTTGTCTGAGGTCATACCGAAGTTTCTGTTCGGCGATTGTGTAGTCCGGGCTAATATATACCTGGTTGAATCTTAGGCTGGATCGTAGGGTGCGTGATTTACGGAGCAGCTTGGATCGAGATTCGGGGGAAAGGGTTAAGATGAGGTTCTGGCTTTTGTCTGGTTGCTGTTTCCCGATGCGCTTGGTAAGCACATTGTCTATCGTGATTTCGATGTCTAATTCGGTTGCGAGTTCTTCAACAAGCTTGAGTTCTTCGAGTTTGCTGGGTCTGGGAGAGGTTCCGCGAATAAGTACGTTGTTCTCACGGAGAGACTGTTCCTTTTCCTCTTTGCGAACCTGTTTAGACAGTAGAGCAACGTTTGGCGTTGGTTCGGTTGAATTAGGCTGCGCCACGATGGAGGAGTAACTCGGGCGTGTCGGGACATTAGGTCGGGACTCAACTTCCATTAACTTTTCTTGTAGGGTTCTGATTTCATCTTTGGCGGATGAAGCGCAGAAGCCACAGGTGAAGGCTTTGGTTTCGAACTCGTGGGAATGTTTGCTGGGGATTTGAATGTCGGTCCATACTACATTGCAGCTGGAGCATTCAATTGAAAGTGCTCTCCATTTGTCGCGATTGTTAAGTTTCGCATCGGTGGTGGTGGTGGGTGGTGTCCCGTTCGATTTACGTTTGCAGGCGGGTTTGCTGGTGTTCGTGTTCGGTGTCGCCGTCGCGTGGACAATGGAATTTCTGGTGTTTGGCCGGGTGGGACCGGAGTTAGTAAACGTTGCCATCGGTCAAATGGTCTATGTGGTAAATCTTGCGGAGTTGGTTCGGTAGCAGGTTGAGTATCGATGCAAATATGTCGTATATATTTCAGTAAGCAGTATGTCAGTTATATTGAGCCAGATGCTGGTACTGGCTGACTCCATGTACAGATGTACACCGTACCTGTAGTTGGCGTAGTGCTGTAGTGACCGATATGCTCACCACGATTAAAACTGTCTATTAAATAAAAATCTGTCAGTTAAAGTCTTGTTAAAGATCGTTAAAGATCTGGAATCTGGAATGGAAGTTACAAACAACGCGTATCTCCGCGTAGCTACGCGTAGGTCGAAAAGATTTACCCAACAAGGGCAGTGATTTTTTATGTCCTTTTATTTGACTATTTTGTCCTCCTTTTTTACGAATTGTGCATAATGACTTTTGTTGTCCCTTTAATGACTTTTGTTGTCCTTTAATGACTTTTTATGTATGTATTTCTTCAAACTGTCAGACTGCTGATTTCTGGACTGTCAGACAGTTGATTTCAACATACTGACATATGTCTATGCCAAAACATTCAAAATTTGTTGATTTCTGGTCTGTCGGACAGTTGGTTTCACTATGCCTGTGCCAACACATTCAAAATTCCATGATTTATAGACTATGAGATAGATTTCCATATGCGCCTGTGGTACTACTACTAGGATCGGTATGCTGCATTGCAGTTGCATTTTTAAGAATGCTGTGCCGGCTTATCGACAAAATTGCACCGCCACAACTCCCTATCACCCATGACATTTGCTACATCATCCGCATCTTCAAGGCCAGTGTCCTTTAAGGTGCGTCTCAAGAAAGTCATGGGCTGTCCACCGTGCTTATTCACTCCATGAGGCTGCCAAAGTACAAGATTATGCACTGGCTGGTCCTCACGGCGAAAGCAATGTCCTGCAAAGCGGAGGCGATTTTGTTCTAGTGTCAAGCTTGGGGGAACAAATGAGACACCTCCAACTGTCCAATGTTATATAGTGTCTGGTTGGAGATGTGTGCATTGTACTTGACACAATGAACCCGGCGTAGCATTCTTGTGAATGTGCCATCCAGAGATTTGGTGTCCTCAGCAGTTAGAGCCCAGCATGGACTCCATAGAGGAGTACTGGAACTACTGCTGCTCTAAATAATCGGACCTTAAGTATCCGATTATAACCTTACGTTTCAGTATATAAAACTACATAGGCCTACTCAGTCAGCGCTAGGTACCGTTCTGATAGTAGGCCTTACAGCTTGTACCAGAACCAGTATCGGTACGACGCTTAGCCCTCGAAGTCTGACAAGAAAGATTATTAGACGAAAGATTGAAAGATGGCAGCCAAACGTAAAGCTGAACTTCAAGAGTTAATGCAGAAATCATTATCATCGCGGAAGTTAATGAAAACCCAGCATTTGGGATCCGTTACTTCATCCACCGGCGTCGACTCTTCTATAACCAGAACAGATAAATTCGGCCGCATATATTGTACATTATGTAAAGTTCTTGTAAAGTCAGACAACCTTTGGGCTGTCCACGCGACCGGCGATAATCATAAGAGTCTAATGCGAACGAGAATGGTGAGTGCCGATGTAGCGCGAACTACAGCCGAGTTGAAAGATCCATTGGGTGGATTCCTTAAACCCGCCAACTCGACAACCCGTAATTTCGCCCACAAATCAACAACTCTGCGTGGCCACGAATCGGTTTCCGAAACCGGCAATACGAATACATTACCTACTAGTAGTACCGGTACCAGTAGGCTTAATGTTAAAGTTAAGGATGAAGTTGTTAAACTCGAAGATAAACCCTCATTGCCTGGAAACCGACCTCTTCCTATGCCAACGGCTTCAGAAACAAACTTAAAAGTCGGCCTAATAACAAACTCAGATAAAATACCCGAAGTTCCGGCACCCGTTTCCATGGTTAGCGGTAATGAACCGACGGAAGCTGAAGAAAGTAAACTCCCTGAAGGATTTTTCGACGACCCCGTCGACGACGCGAAGGCCCGGAATGTGGAGCACGTTGACCCCCAGGAGAAAGAGTGGGAGGAATTCCAGAAAGCCGTCTCCAAGGAGACCGTAATATCGGATAGTTTGATGGAAGACGACTACAATGTGACCTCGTTAGATCGGGATCTACACGAGGCTGAGGCACAAATAAACCGATATTCTAGAATAAACAGTCTCTATGACGAGAAGGAGAAGCGGACAGTAGAAGCGAAGCCGAATAGTTACGAAACCGATGATATTGATTACGACGATGTCACTTACAACTCAGATCTACAATTAGACTGGCGATCTAAAACCTCTCTACTTTAATTTATATTTTATCCTTAAATAATATATCCGTTTATAACATATTCTCACTTATTGTAACCGGTTGATATACACAGGTGCTTAGATCGTGGCTTTACCAGTTAACATTATTCCATTTTGTATAAATCGAGTGATGTGGTTGGATAAAGCTGCTACTAAGCAACAGCCAATCACGTTAATCCTGTTTAACACAGAGTCAATGAGAATGGAATATTGGTAACATGAAAAAGTTCAAGTCACCTTTATTCCAAATCTGTAATCAGATAAATTAAGCTGCTATTGTTAGTCATCGGGTAAGTCATCAGGGCTCCACTGCGTTATTCAGCTATTATTGAGCAAAAACCATGAAAATTGCGTTATTTTAAGATTTTCCATTTAATAGTCATGAAATTTATAAACCTTGTAAGTTGTAACTGAAATGATAGCTGTGGCGGTATAATAAATTATTGTATAAGTTGCATGTGTACCTGTTCATTCTGAAGGGAACATGCGAAGCGACCTTGGATTTGGACACACCCCCCCCCCCCCCCCCCCCCCCCACCCACCCACCTACCCACAATTAGAAAACCAGGATTGATTTAAATTTACATTAACATTTCAATAGACTAGGCCCTACAGGGTGTCGAGTCGATGCACAATATCCACTACTCACTACCCCCCACCCCTCCACCTATACCAATGCATTTTCTGAATAATATAATATCTAGCTTTAATTGGTGCTTAAGTGAAGAGGAGTAACTAAAATTTACTTTAGCGACTCCAAATATTATTTTTTGTCCCAAAGGCTATACAAAATACCGCACCTTATTTTATACTGCACCACAATTTTTCAATCTGTGTTTTATTCAGTGTAATTTTTTTTATGAATCGGTTCAAATCATTATTATGTATGTATATCCAGTGCCATAAAGCAATGTTGGCTGAAATTGAGCTTCGGCCATTTTATACACAAGAATGCTCAAAAAGCGCCGTTTTGTGTTTTCAGTCAGAATTGTTTAAGAAATAGAAATAGATTCTGAGAAAAATGGGTTTAACGATGAAGGAAAAATACAGATAATAGGATCTTTCATGTTTCGACAATAACTTTTAGCAATTTTATTCATATCTTTTTTACTTTGGGAGCCTTTCTGATGAAATGGCCTTAAACAATTGTAAAATGCTTGTAGATTTTAAATCTCCATTAAATTCGGCACATGATATGATCATAAAAAATTTTACCATTTTCAAAATACGGGGCCCGATCCCATCCCCCCCCCCCCATCCACCCCCTCTCTCTTAAAATACGTTGCGTTATTTTGAACTCTCTGCGTTTTTATTTTGTTGAGCACCGGTGGGAGCCCTGTAAGTCATATAATATTATACATTTATTATAGGAAGGGATCTAGGGGTCTTAACCGGGTATTGTACAAATTTAGGAATCGCGTAATTTTTATTGAAATTAATATCTCATATCTCTCCAAACCACGTACGCGTTTCGACCTTACTGAGTCTCATCAGCGTGGTGTCGGATTCGAACCTGGGACCTCGAGGTGGAAGTGAAATACGGGCATTACTACATCTTGGGTACCCAGAGATTGGCCAATTTTTCATATAAAAAGTCTTTTATCATGGGGTTATTTTTCTAGAACAAATATTTGACCTCCTGACAGTAAGTACCGGTATGGTATTTATTTATGGTATTTATTTCCAAAAAATGTTCTAGAAAAAAAATGTGTTCTAGAACAAAAATATTTATCAAATTTGATAGCTAACACGTGTTCTATAACATTTATAAAAAAATTAGTAAAACCAAGCTAGTATTAGAAATTATCTATTTAAATGCAATATTATTATTATTAATGTCATGGCAACATTACTTTTTGTGTTAACATAAAAGGTCTTATTTTTATGTCAAACTTGTTGACGACTTTGACAAAAAAAGTGTCTTACAACAAATAAATAATTATTTATTACATGGGAAAAAAATAGAACTTTTTTTCATTATTCTCGAGGCATTTTATTTACCGAGCGAGATTTTAATAAAGGGTCGAAAGAATATCGAAAAAAAAATATTCTACCGGTACGTTTTTTTTCCCATGTAATACGTAATTTTATTCTTAAATTTGTACTTTTTTGTTGCTAAATTCTTTACTAAAACGTAGCGATATACTTCAGTACAGTTAGTAGTGTTACAAAATATATTGAACTAAAAATTGAACTAAAAATAAATTGAATTTTACTATATTGCTTCCATATAGTAACTGCGATTCAAATCACTGTACTCTTCAACTCTCGATGCTGCCTTACTCAATGTTAAATACATTAATTAGTGTTCCCGAATATTTATCACGTAACTAAAGAGCCGCTTAACTACATAAACCAATATTGGATATTGAGTTCGCGTTTCAGACACTAAAGTTGCAATAACTCTTGAGTGTGTGAAAGGATTTTGCTCAAATTACTTCCAAACCTTTTCTACGTCGATTCTCTTTCAATATATGTGATAAAATTTAAGAAATTTCACCAAAAATATTTTACTTTACTAACATCAATGCAATCCTACTGTATGGGTTACTTTTTACCCTAGGGATAAAAAGTGAAACTTTTTCTCCCGATTTTGGGGTATATTCGAGCGAAAAAGTAACAATTTAAAAATAATTTATTTTATTGAAACTTGATAGTAATTTTCAAAAGTTGTAAAACATGTTATATTTAAAAAATGTCTTCCGATATAATTTTTTATTCTGGAACGTTTTAAAAATTAAATTAATTCAAGTATATTTAAATTTACCAATGGAGATTAAGTATTAGTCTACACGAAGTGGGGACTTCGCGCAGCACGAAGTTGGCGAAGCCTTAGCGAATTGACACTGTTAGGGGGTGGGTCAATTTATGCAAATAGTTGTCGTTGTCACGTTGGCCCTCTAGCGGCAGACTGGAGAACTGCAGATGGATTCGCCTCCTTTGAAAGTCACAGCTAATAGTCTAATACATATCTGCCAAGTTTCAGCTTAAACGGATTAAAAGCAAAGAAATGGGAGGGCATTTAATGTTTAGACATGTGGCCCTCTAGCGGGAGACCATTGCACTGATGGTGTCTGAAAGTCTCTCAAAAATCTCAACTTTTGCTCATATTGATACCTACAAATTTTCAACTTGGCAGCTTTAAATCCGACAAAGTTATTAGCATGTCAAAATCGTAACGACGACGACAACGACGACGACAACGACGACGACGACAACGACGACGACGACAACTATTTGCATAAATTGACCCACCCCCTAACAGTGTCAATTCGCTAAGGCTCCGCCAACTTCGTGGCTCGCCCCACAGTTACCTAGAAATAATTAAAATAAAATAATAATTGTATCTAGTTTTGTGTCTCTCCAGTTCTCCAAATACAATATCTTCTCATCATCTCAAGAGTCTGACACCCTCACAGTATACTTCACTACGATATGTTCTGCTTGGACGCAGCGAATTAGCGAGATTGTTGAAGTATATTATGCGGTTCCTATCCGTAGGCATTATGTCGGAGTAGCTTTTCATCACCTTTCGATCGCCGCACCCCTTAAAATCATTTAGGAAAAAGAGGGGCATAGGTTGGAAGTAAGCCGCGGATCCTCTGCTGGCACGGTGGTATAGGAAAGAGGACTACGGTGACCTCGAAGACAAAGCCCAGTTGTACGGAGTAAGCTGAAGCGTTTAAAAAATTTGCTATTTTTAAAATTTTATATTTTAGAAAATGTTTTCTATTTTACTATTTTTCTATTTTCTGGAACTTTTTTGTGCGAAAATGTTGAAGGCCTAGAACTTAAAATAAATTGATTGAATGGAGATTTTATTCTAGAATAAGAAATATGTTCCAGATCTTTTTTAATTAACAGCAGTAACATGACGAACATTAATAATGATTTTTTGTAGAAACAATAGCTCTTACTGTATTAATAATAATTCATACTTGCACCATATACAGTTAGTACTAAATTATTGTGGGATAAGGTTTGCCTTACCTTCGTGTGCACCTTGCCCCACCTCGTGTTTAAAAGTTCTTCTAACATATTATGTGATAGACAGAATATCACCTGTCTAGGGTGATATTCTCTGTCCAATCATTATTATAAGCGATTCAACACAGAATTAAAAATGTAATTTTAGTGATAAGTTATAGGCAGTCAGATAAAGTACATTTAGTTCAACACGTATCTAATTGTGTAAAGACACTGGGGGGGGGGGGGGGGGTGTTATCGCCTTTTGAAGACCTTTAGTTTTTGGAGAATTAAAAGAGTTTTGTTTGCGTAAATGCATTCAAATTGTACTATACTGGGTTTTAGTTAGTTCAGTTTGATTTTCAAGGAGAATAATTTAAAATAATATGTAATTTTAAATTTCCCGCCTAATTTATTTAAATTTTTACGATGTTTCATTATAACTGCTACTCCTCTGTCATTTTCATTTAAACTTCTAGGATAATTTTGATCAGAAGTGTAGAATGTGTTTTTGAACAAAACATTTTTTTTTATTTTGCCAAATTATTGCATTAAAACACAACTTAACCTCTAGATGCGAATTGCACCGCCACAACTCCCTATCACCCATGACATTTGCTAGATCATCCGCATCTTCAAGGCCAGTGTCCTTTAAAATGCGTCTCAAGAAAGTCATGGGCTGTCCACCATGCTTATTCGCTCCATGAGGCCGCCAAAGCACAAGATTATGCACTGGCTGGTCCTCGCAGTGAAAGCAATGTCCTGCAAAGTGGAGGCGGTATTGTGCTAGTGTCAAGCTTGGTGGTACCAATGCGACACCTCCAATGTTATATAGTGTCTGGTTGTACTGACATTGTACTGTGTTGGCATTGTACTTGACACAATGAACCCGGCGTAGCATTCTTGTGAATGTGCCATCCAGAGATTTGGTGTCCTCAGCAGTTAGAGCCCAACATGGACTCCCATAGAGGAGTACTGGAACTACTGCTGCTCTAAATAATCGGACCTTAAGTTTCCGATTAATTCTCGGTGACTTCCAAATCCTGGAAAGCCTATTCAAGGCTGCCCATGCCTTTCCCTTACGTATTCGAAGGTCCTCACCTGACTTCCGGATCCATGATCCCAGGTAACAGATGTCGTCCACATGCTCAAGCATACCATCCTTTGAGCTTATGCTCATCCGGTGAGAGACTTGCTGAGGACTTTCAAAGTTAACTGTCAAAAGTTTGGTCTTTTTGAAGTTAATAAAAAGACCAATACTAGAAGCAGCATGTTCTAATGAGCTGAGGAGCCTTTGGGCTCCCTCTAGTGATTCTGAGAGTACTCTTATGTCATCAGCAAAGTCTAGATCAGTTATGTACTTGGCAGGATTTCCTCGACTTCTGGAGCCAGTAGGTGGAGTAACCATCACCCCATCACCATTATGATGATCTAAGGACATGCCTAGAACATAGTCAACCACAATTATGAATAAGAATGTCGCAAGTGTGTCTCCCTGGAGGACTCCCCATAACACTTCAAATGGTTCTTTTTCACCGTTAACCAGGGCCGGATTAATAAGGTTTTGGGGGCCCCTAGGATAATGACAAATGAGGGGCCATCGACCTTTGGCAGAAGGGGTCGTTCTGGGGGGGGGGGCAGAGATGGACACGGGCCGGGCTTGGGCCGCATTCTAAACATTGGAAAACTCGCTATTGTTGAATAATTATATTATTCAGTTAACAAAACACAAAAATATAAAAATTTTTGTGACACATTTTTTATCACAAAATTAAATTTAATATCTGTATTTAATTTTCCAATAAGACACTTCCAATGTTTATTGTACTTGACCTAAATCAGGTTAGGTATTCTAGGTCATTGATCAAGAAAATCTCCATGCAGCATAAAGGAGGTGCCACCTGTGGCTGTATAGACCCTCTTTCTTGGGCCAATTTAGTTCTGGGTCAGGGACACCCTTGGTCCTGGGTTAAGAACCCATATACTTGGCTGCAGGGGTATATGGCCTGGCCAGGCAGATGGTGATGTACTAATGGCTGGTCAGGAGTAGAGTGTTCTCATGACCACTCTGAGTGCACTTCACTGCGACCTGCACCTGGCATCAGGGGTACAGGGCATGGCCCAGCCTGCGAGCAGATGAGCTGCATAGCCAATGGTGGGTAATGTGCATCAAAGTAGGTGATGGGCTTTTTCTGATGAGTTTTGTTAACTCCAAGAAGACCACAATTTTCACCGTTAACTTTGTAAGTCCTCAGGAAATGTCTGATATGTATGATCAGGAAATTGATAGTAACAATGTGTTGGCAAGCTGTATTTTTCGAGGTGTTTGTTATTATACATTTATTATAGGAAGGGATCTAGGGGTCTTTTACCTCGAATGATAAGTTTATTATACCGAAAATATCTTATCTTTTATTGGCGCAATTGTAGGCCAAAAAATTGCGCCAATAAAAGATAAGATATTTTCGGTAAAATAAACTTATCATTCGAGGTAAAAGACCCCTAGATCCCTTCCTATAATAAATGATCAGGAAATGTCTGATCATCTGAGCATAAGCTCAAACGATGGTATGCTTGAGCATGTAGACCACTTACCTGGGATTATCGATCCGGAAGTCAGATGAGGACATTCAAATACGCAAAGGAAAGGCATGGGCAGCATGGAATGGGCTTTCCAGGAGTAGGAAGTCACACAGAATACATCGGAAACTGTAGTAGTACCAGTACTCCGCTAAGGGAGCGCATGCTGGGCTCTAACTGCTGAGGACGCCAAATTTTCGCACTTTCACAAGAATGATACGTCGGGTTCACTATGTCAAGTACAATAAGCACAGCATTATTTGAAAAATCAGTGCATATTGTTCGACATTACCAATATATTGGGTGCAGGCATTTGTTCGAGTTTCTGTGTCCATTATTAGCTCGGTTGCTATGTTTAAGGGTCTGTAAAAAAAATTCCCCACAATGAAAATATTGAGGGAATTTTTCTGAATGACTGACTACTCAACCAACTGCTTCAAAAAAATCAACAATGGTTTAGATCGGAATTTGTGGGCAAAATCATAAATTCATGACGTATCTCGCTTAGCCTACTACTGCTCAGAGTTTAAAAACCAATAACTGAAGTTTAATGGCAGTGAATTTAGTAATATTAATGATGACCCCTCTGTAAAATTACATGTAAACCGGTAAAATTCATGGCTTTCAAGTCAAAGAATGGTTTCCATAGTTTCAATTTTACATTACTCATTGATTTCTATTTTTTAATTTGCACCTCCTTTTACATGTTATTGGAATTGGGGGCCCCAAAAAGTCGGGGGCCCCTAGGCTATAGCCTAGCTAGCCTAGGCATTAATCCAGCCCTGCCGTCAACAGTAGACACAAATGTTGTCGAACCAGTAGCTACCAACCAATTGGTAGGTACTTTTTTCCTATTGGCTAAATACATGTAGATGGTAGGTACTTTTTTCCTATTGGCTAAAATAAACTGCCAATAACAAAAATGTAGCTACCAACTAGTTGGTAGGTACTTTTTTCCTATTGGCTCAATACATGTAGATGGTAGGTACTTTTTTCCTATTGGCTAAAATAAACTGCCAATAACAAAAATGTAGCTACCAACTAGTTGGTAGGTACTTTTTTCCTATTGGCTCAATACATGTAGATGGTAGGTACTTTTTTCCTATTGGCTAAAATAAACTGCCAATAACAAAAATGTAGCTACCAACTAGTTGGTAGGTACTTTTTTCCTATTGGCTCAATACATGTAGATGGTAGGTACTTTTTTCCTATTGGCTAAAATAAACTGCCAATAACAAAAATGTAGCTACCAACTAGTTGGTAGGTACTTTTTTCCTATTGATTCTGTAATATGTAGGGCTGGGAGACCTCAAGTGACAAAATAAAACAACAGTTTTAGCTAGCTTTCACCCACAGGGCTTCTTCAGGCTAGTTGGTTTTACGTATTTACCGAAAAACTGCACGCACTGACTGAATGACCGGTACCGGTTTCGAGGCTACATTACAAATGTTGTTGGGTCAAATATACTGTACATGTACCTACCTGTATTCCTATCTACTGTATTCCTATCTACTGTATAGAGCTAATCATAATGATATGTGACCAAATAATTATAGTTTTAATGTACTAGCACCAAAAATCCTAAACTAATGTATAGAGCAAAAATAATAAATATTAAATACATGTCACGAAATAATTGATTTAAATGTACTAGTACCACAAATGTCTAATTATAATTTTGATGTCAATAAATTTATACGAGTGTAAAAAAAAATGGGTTGTAAAAAACATTATTTAATAATACAAAATTACAACAATATCCTACCAACCTGTATCGTATTCAGTTGCGTACTGTGTGTTCATAGAGGGTGTTCGCGCTTTCAGACCTTTAGCAGTTTAACCTGCCAAATTGGGATGTCTTTTAGATGATAGATAGTCTTTAGCCTATGACAAGTATTTGATACACTACATTAGCCGAAACCAGTCTATGCGCGATCATTCACCCGCTGGATATACCCGGGAGACTGGATTCGGGAGCCTAACCGTATTGCGGGGTAGGCCTACTGTATTATTCGACTGATCGTAATATATATAATCTCTGACAAATATTATTCACTTTCGGGAAATATTAACAGTTCCTTTAGGACGTGGCGCTTTAAATATATAAACAGAGTTATGACTTAAACTAGACACAACGGGATGGCTATAGATTCACGTATATGGCGCATTCTTTAGGAGATGCTTCGTTATCAATCACGATCATACACAATACTGCACAATGCTGCACACTAATCTGCCGACCTTCACTAATTTTAGTCGCATATAAGGAGAACGACAGACAATACGTGTAGGGCCTATAAAATAGCATTAGATTCACTTCAAACCACTTAATGTAAGTCGCAATTGTTATATGTAACCGGTCTCTCTAACCTTTAGTATATCAAGAAGATTGGGGTGTCTGATTATTTATCAGTATTCCAAATATAATATTCCATCAACAAATATAATGAATAACCGACAGTAAAAGCAGTAAAATGTTTAAGGTATGAATGGTTATGAATGCAGAATTGGTATGAGATATGTTAAGTGAGTGAGTGAGTAAGATATGATAACAGATATACGTTCTATAATTAAGCCTACTAATGTTGGGCTAAAGACTGAAACACGGAGGTTCCAAAGCCGGTGTTCTTAGGCTGTGGACAAAATCACATACTGACTCAACTCCACGAGTTTCTATATACCATCTCCAACACAGAGGCAAAAAACGCTCTGATTGGTCGACCGAACAAAGAAGGAACAGAGAACAAAGAAAAGCTACACGTGTACAGCATCAGCTGTTTGCCGTCGTCATGGCAGCTACACTGTTTTAAGAGGATTTGGCGTATTGCGTCATAGAATTGCTAATTATGTCCGCTAAAGTACACATACAGAAGAAATGGCTTTTATGTCCTCTAAAATACCAGTACAGTAAGGACACGGCCTTTTATGCCTGTTAAACCAACTACAGAGTACTTTACGGGGAAAATAACCGGCTAATTCCGCAAAAGCCTTTACACCGCTCCCAGAAAATGGGATTTAAGTCTATAAAATATAACAAATCACAGTTTCTAAAATATAAAAATACTCTAAACAGTTAGTCTTTCTTACGAGGACGGCGTTTACGCAGTTTTTTGAGGCTAGCAAGAGTCCTTTTCTCTTTGGGGGGAGCCACTTTACTAGGTGGGCTATAAATCCTGGGTGAAGGGTGCAATATGATTGCATCAGAAGGTGTAGGATTATGGTCGGGGTATCCGCCGTTTCGATATGCTTCTCCTCGAGCTGATTTTCCTCCGCTCGTAGCTGGATACGTTCATCCAAAAACTCTCGCAGAGAATAGGGTCGTCCAAGTTCGATAACTTCTTAGAGATTCTGGATTTCCCGATCGAACTGAGATAAAGTTACTTTGTTTACCGCTTGGACTTGCTAGTGCAATTTACGTTTATCTGAACAAGCGTAAGTTCCTTTTCTGATCTTTGTAGAATAGCGTCTAACTCATTTGGTACAACGCTCTCCGCCACTTTGGTGACAGGTTATATCGTGTTAAGCCGGGACGATGGTAAGGGTTAAACGGCGATATTAAATGTCCGCGTCCCAATCCGGCTAGGTAGGATGGGCTAATATCTAGGAAGCCCACAATTGGGGTGCCACCGACTAATTGTTCAGTAACACTAGATCTTTGAACAGTGAGTACAGCTCGGGAGGATCCGTCATACTAATAGGATCAAGAGTCTGAGGTCTCACTAGGGAATGAGGAGGTCTGATCGAGTATTCCGAAACTCTGATCATTGGTTTATTTAAGGATCATCTGAGTCGAACGAGCGTAGGTGATACGTCAAACAAATTTCGCTAGAAACTCCCGCCAGTATAGCGAGTAAAACCGTGTTTAGTGCAACGTCTCCGCGGATGTTTATGTCTTTCCGTTTATTGGTTGGGTCTTGGGCATTCATCGCAATAATACCAAAACGCACGTCTTGTAGGGGAAACGCGAGTGATCTTTCTCCAGCTTACAATATTCCTCCATCCGTTCGAAGCTATCCGGTACAACAGGTAGCGGTCGATCGGCGGTAAGATACATCATAGTGGAATAGAGCCGTTTGAGTTCTACCATGCGGTCATGATGTATACCTTGAGGGTATCGAGTTTCTAGATTCTGTTGACTGGTAATATCGAGATAGGTTTCTCTCAAGAATTCCAGGTATTTGGTGAAGTCGCTGCGTTTATCCGGCTCTTCAACATCTGCACTTTCGAGTCGGTTTCGAATAGAATTTTCGTGTTCGAGTCTCAGTTTATCGTTCCGCTTCCGCTGGGTATGATATTTAAATAAAACCATTTCCCTTTTGGTGTCTATATCGTTCGTATCGTGTAGGTCGATAGGATGACCAGTAGTTAAGAAGTCCATATACGTACCATTACGATGAGTATAGCGAGCGGTGAATTTTCTACAGTCCAACCCACGCGCAAGTTGCTCCCGGGACATTGGCGGTTAGATATAACGACCATCGTCCTCCGTAGTAGTTGGACCAGCGTCGCCGCGTATCAAGCTATCAACAAACGCTTGTAAAGGTAGAGTATATCGCTCCCTGATACCAAGATCATCTTCTATCAACTCAATCATATCTGCTATATAAGTTTATCCATATTATAATGAGTTTATATTTAGGCGAGCGGGCGTCGCTGCCTACCCCTCTCTGCCCCCGGACAGTGCGAGATCCTCAGCGCTGGTGTACTTTCGCCGATGTGCCTATCGCCAACGTCGTAGCTGCACAACGACTACAACAACCAGCACGAGTCACTCCACCGTCCGTCCCAAAGGCTTAGATATACTTCAGGTTCTTACTGGAGAGTTAGGGTTACTTTCACAATTGCGACTCGCTACTGTAAACACACCTTAGTAGTAACATTCACCTACAAACGCACAAATTCCACGTAACTGTCACAAATGGTACACATTCTATCACACATTCGGGTCATTTGTCCGTTAGTCAAGTGCCTTCCAGAATGTCACGTTGTTATTATGTATCCTTGGATACTAGCGGTGTGCTATTTATTCCGTATGCTATTCAATGGGGCAAGCTTTCTATTGTTCTTTAACTCACTTCTAATTCTAGCGTGGTTGTTGCCATGGTGACATTATGGAAAGCTAGCGGTAGAATTAGGGTAATTCTCATGCATACAGATCTGGGATGCTATTTAATAGTAATTCTTTAATTGTCAATATTTCTCCTTATACATGATTTTATGAATTTTATTGGCTATTGACTATATTGGAGATTCTCGCACACTAATACACTTAATAGAGTGAATCTCCGCTCCCATGATCTATTAATTAAAGGAATTTTGGGAATGTTATAAATTGTATAAAAATAACAATTTATTAAATTCATTAAAATATATGAATTTAAATTTATTCCCGTAAATTTTATTATTTAATGTTAAATAGACACAATTTTATTCCAGAACGTGTCTGGGGACTGGGATCCTTGATTCTAGGAATTTTGACCTTTTAAGAGTATCGGTAAGTGCTACGATATCTTAATCGACTAGAATTTTAAAGGATCTAAAATTTCGACAGATTTTATAAATATTAATAATTAATATTTAGGATGGGCACCAGTTTATTCCAGAACTTGTCTGGGGACGTTAACCACTGATTCTAGAATTTGTCTTTCAAGTATATCGGTGGGTGCCGCGATATCTTAATCGACTAGAATTACAGATGGTCAAAGGGTTTAACAGATTTATTTGCGTTGTACGCCACTGTTAAAGGGACATCACGCTACTATATGTATTATTCAATATACGGTATGAGAGCAATATCGCACGAAGCAATGTCAGTGAGAAGAGGCAAGTCGTTTCCAAGGTCTACCCAGAGCTTGGTTTAGCCGAGACACGAGGATCTGAATTTTGCATTCCTAATACTCTGCTTACCAATAATACTTAAATATAGTAGGAGCTTTATTGTACTTTAATAAGTACGGATATTTCATCTTACTGTAGTCACGTATTTATAATATGATACGGACAGTAAGGAAAGAGAAAACGAATTATTTCTCGCCGTCGCACTAAATATAATATATAAGTAATTAAGTAATAAACACTAATATATATTGCACTAATCTACTAAATAATCGCTAAATAACATTTGACTAAATAAAATTAAAGAAAACGATTATAATAAAATTACATAATAATACATACATAATATAAAATAATAAAAATAAATATAAAATAATATAGTCACACACCCACTCCATATGTTGTTACGTTATGGAGTCCCTTGATATTTGTCGGATTAGGGAAGTGGTCGTAGGAAGAGTATCTTGCCTTCCATAGTTTCCGGACAGTTGTCGGTCTCTTTCTAGTAAATATAAACAACCAGATGGGCGCTTGAGTTGTTGTGTTACTTTCTCCGCTCCCTTGGCCTGTCTAATCTCAGCCGGTTTAAGGTGGGGAGGCCATTCATCTTCTTTACTTAGGAAGTCGGGTTCACCTAACCAGTCTGGAGTATCTGTCAGTTCTTGAGGAGTTGCTCCTCTGGAGGCGATGTTGGCTAGATTAATCGTCTCGGGGCAATGTCTCCATTGATCTACATTGGAGTTGATGTCGTCATTATCTGAGGAGTATGGTCTTCCCTCAGTTGGATCGTCTAACTCACTGCTCTCATCTTCCCATTCTCTTACTTGATATACCTGATCTTTCGGTAATCTTTCCATGAGAGTTCTACGGGAAGGGCCAGTAAAGTACCAACCCACTCTAGTTCTTCCCGCATAAGCTTGTAGTGGTTGCGGTTGAGCAGGCCGTTTCTCCAATGTCTCGAGCGCTTCATGCGCATTTTGACCGATGAGTATTTGGACTCCAGGGTAATCGGTGTTGAATCTAGGTATTTCAAGCTGCTGGGTGAAATCGTTCTCATCCCAGTTATAAGGTTCCACTTGGCTGGTAGCGAAGTTCTTTATCGCTACCATTTTTACTGACCTTATGCTGTGTTCTCCTAGTTCATCCTGGGGGGTGGACAACGCGCCTACATAATAATCCGCTATTACGGTAGATTTCCAAACCTGCATAATTCCTGACATGTTTAGCTTAGTTCGGAACTTGGGTTGTCCAGCAAAGATGTCTTCGGCTAGTTCTTTGTCGATGAATGTTCCTGTACTACCGGAGTCAAGGAGGGCGTTCACTATATAACACCTTGTAGGTCCGTGGACCCTTAACTGTACTACAGGAAATTCTCGGATTCCTACATTGGAAGTTGGTGCTTTCCAAGATGGTTGTCTGTCAGAAGTAGTTAGGGGGAGCTCGCTGTCGGTGTCCTTTTCATACGTAAGTGCTCGATACACTGCAGTATTTGTCAGGTAACAGGATTCGTTTTCGTCGGAGAATTCGTCCGTATAGAATCCTTCCATCTCAGAACTTTGGTCAGTGTCGTTCACATTACTGAATTGGACATGTAGTTCGGACTCACTTACCTGACTCGGGCTGTTTCTTTCGAATTCGGTGTGCAACAAAGTATGATGTTTCGCGCCGCACTTCGCACACCTTGCGTCGGAGTAACAGGTTCGCCGTTGGTGTCCTCGTCTGAGACAATTATAACACAACCGCTTATCCCACATGACTTCACGTCTATCCTTTAATGATTTCTTTAGGAATTCATTACACACATTTAAACGGTGGGGCCCGTCGCACAACACACATTTGGGCTTGATGTTACTTACTTTAACATGTGCTGTGTGGTGCACGCTCGTTCTTTCCTCGGGCTTTCTTCCGTGAATTCTTTTAGGAGACGTGGGAGGAGTTTTTCTTACCTGTTCTCTCCTGTCATTGGTTCGAGACTTGAATTTACTTACGTCCTTAGGCGTTGTGTTGTCATAGTAAGATCTTTCAGTGTCTTTCCCGCTGTCTTCCTCTCGAGAAGTCTGGCTTTCGTCGTCGTCTGTATAACACACTGGTATTACCTTTCTCCTAGAAACGGGTTTCTCACTTACCTTATTTTCCGGTGTCTTCTCTCTGGACTGCTTTAGGAGCTGTAGTTTTACCTCGCTATCCAAGAATGACATGAGATCAGCCATGGTAGGGTCTCGTCGTTGTTGCTCCATCATATATAATACTTTCTTGTCCCAGCGTGTACCTACTCCACCCTTTGGCAGAGTTGATGCTAAGGCTCCTACAACCATAGAATTCTGGTATTCATGAGACTTACCTAACCAATCTAGCTGTCTACAGATCTCCTGAATTTCGTCGGAAAACTCTATAATCTCGCTGCTAAGAAACTTTCGGGGCGCCATTAATTTTGCATACAAATACCTAGCTATGTTATTCCTATTACCATACCTGATGTTTAATGTATCCCAAACTTGTCTTAATCCATCTGGATGTCCAATAAACTTTAACGCCATTAACTTGGGAGATCCTTCCAAGCACTCGATGAGGAATCTAAGTTTCTCTCCGTTAGATAGCACAGAGTTCTGTATGTTATCTTTGTAATATTCATTAAAAGGTAACCATTTCATCTCATCTCCATTGAACTTGACGATCTCTCCCATCTTTACCGCTTGACGGGCTTCCGTTCTAGCCATTTGACGCGTAAAACTTTCTTGGGCCATCGTATTATTTAATATCGAGTTATCGGTATATAAATTTCTCGGATTATTATCAAGTCTATATGGAATATCACTGTCAACAGGTTTATAATTACCCTTAATAGGGTTTACTATAGGAGTTTCTACTTCACTAGCAGTATAGATGCGTGTAGGCTCCACACCTTGCGCATGAGATACTTCAGACCTAACAGGTTGACACATTGTTACAGGGGGTGGTGGTATACCTCTTTGTGTATTTACTAATTTATCGCGTTCTAATGCGATACTTTGCTGCACTTCTTGCAACTCTAACCTACTTTCCCTTACTGTGCCCTTGAATTACTGAACAGTCTCCTGCATCTGCCCGAGCAGGAGATCCATCCCCCGTCGTCTCTCATCCACCCACTCGACCGCCGAAGCGGGAGCCGCCAACGTTGTAGCGGGCGGACGAGGGACAACGGGTGACAAATCATTAATTTTTCGCTCGGAGTCAGGGACATGAACATTTTCAGGGGTGGTTCTGTGGGGCACAGGTAGCTTAGTGCTGTGCAGAGGGAATTTAGAGGTAGGTTCTGGGAGCACAGGTGTCTCTATCACCGAAGGGGTGATTTCAAGAACAGGCCTAATTATTTCAGGCTCATCTACTATAGTAGGGAGTCTTTCTATTTTAATTATTTGGTCTGTGGGTTCTGCACTACCTAAGTCTGTGTTAGTTAGTTGCCTTCTAACAGCTGGGGGCAAATCAGGCAATTTGTGACGGTGAGATGTTCTTCTACGCCTACTTAGACGAGATCTATTTCCTCCGCCTTCAGGATCGGTGGTATCGCCTTCCTCAGATGATGTATAACCTTGTCTTTTGGGAGTAGATTGATTCATCATCTGCATATTACTAGCTGTTAACTGTTTATTAAAGTTGTCTTGCCTCTCTTGAAGATTTTCCAACTCTAGTTGGGCAGTCTCTTCAGACGCTCTCCGTTCTGCTTCTGCCACTGCCTCTGCCGCTGCCACTGCCGCTTTTCTTTCCGCTTCGGCCGCTGCCACTGCCGCTTTTCTTTCCGCTTCTGCCTCTGCCGCTGCCGCTGCTGCCTTTCTTTCCGCTTCTGCTTCTGCCGCTGCCGTTGCCGCTGCCGCTTTTCTTTCCGCTTCTGCCGCTGCCACTGCTGCTGCCACTGCCGCTGTCTTTCTGTCTTCTATACGTTTTTTCTTTACTTGTTCGTCTTGAACCTTAGCGATGCGGATGCTTTCATTGAATTTAGCTTGGTTCGCAGCTAACCTATCCACATCAATTGCGTCCAACACAAGCTTGGCTCCTTCACTATTAGGGCTAAGTCCATCCAGCCGTCTCCTCAACTCTTTGTCACCTACAAAGCGTTGATAGTCTGACAGATAGATGTCAATAGCATCCCTCTTATGCGGTTTCTCTGCTGTCGCTTCACTTTCCACTTGGGAAAAGGTGGCGTCTGTTGATTCTCCAAGGGTTGAGCGCTCATCTAACTGAGATTTCCACGGGGCAGTTCTTTGAACTTGGAGACTCACCCGTTGAAACCAAGTCTTTACGGCAACTTGCAACGACGTGTCTTGTCTTCTTTTAGAAGCCTCCTCAAAGGCCGATAAGATTAGCCTGATTCGTAGGATTCTTTCTCTAACTTGATAAAGCAGCTGTCCCTGCTCTTGAGGTCCTTGGGGTTGTTGAAACAGTTGTTCTTTTAATCGCTCCATAGAGCTGAAGAGTCCCTGTACGTATCCTGCTGCTGACCTCTTCCACACAGCTGGATCGATGGTTTCCTTGGTTACTCCCATCCTGTGTATGTCTTCCCAGGCAGCTTCTGATAAATCAAACGGGAGTCCGGGTCCGGGGAAGTTCCATTGCGACTCGACAATAGACTTCAGTTCTTCCCTTGTGTATCCCGCATAACTATCTTTAGTCGATCGCTTATTTCTCGCCCAATCGATCTGGTGTTCTTCCACCGCAATCAATAACCTAGTGAGTACGGCTGCAGGAAGGATGAGAAGGGGATCCGAATAAACCGCATCCGTCATCTTTGCTCCGCGCTCGGGTGTCAGCTCTACAGTATCCTCACTACTGGAGCTGTCGGGCCGTTGAGAAATAAGTTCTTGGCTCGCGGGTTGTTGCTGTTCCGCTGCTTCTTGGTCCCGCTTGACCTGAGCTCGAGTGCCTATGATAGACCTACGATGTTGGACTAGCCTAGGGTCTGATATTACTACGGGAGGGATGATCTTTCTTACAGTAGGAGGTGAGTTGAACTTCGGTCCTACACGTTCCACACTCCTGTCTGGGTCACATATGGTTGTATCTAGGAGACTGTCTGACAGGTTTTGCTTTGTGTCAGACATGTTGGTTTGTACAGTTGAATGCTTACTGCTATATTACAGTTTAAGCAAGTCTAGTAATTCAGTATCACCGTTAGCCTAGTAATTAATTACCGATACTGCTACTCAGTGTAGCGTGATATATATATAATATATTAGAATACCGGTATGCTTATAGTATATATAAGTATTATTACAGACTAGGTTTGTCACAGAATACCGGTAGGTAATTTCAGCACAAATATATATAAATATATAATAGGCCTATCGTGAATACCGGTATGCAGCTTACACTTATAGTATATATAAGTATAATTATGAACTAGAATTAATTACAGAATACCGGTATAATTTCAGCCTAAAATTTATAGAAATAAATATAATAAGCCTATGGTAAATACCGGTATGTCAATTATTTTAAATAATTGAATTTCTGAATTTTTAGGGATTACTTGGTTACTTTGCTTTACTTGATTACCGTTATTTAAGCAGTAGTCCAACTGATATTTAGACCTAATTGTTGTGTGACAGGCCTACTATTTTATAAATCGGTTTGAGTTGATTTATAATATATATACCCCTATAATGGGTTTTTGTCAATATTTGAAATAAATGTTATTATTTCTGGGGGGAGTCACTACACAGAAGCTGTGCGCTCTCAGTGAAGTGCTACTTGTTGGACACTAAAACAAATAATTCTAATTTACCTAAGTTACTTAATACTACAAATTACATACAATTTGGGTGAGATTACAATCTCTAAATAAACACAAAAATTACAAGTACGAATTTTTAGGGTAATTTTACAAGAAGTCTACAAACCAGCCTAACAAAGGGTTAGAATATCTGGTTATTACAACGGACAGGTTACTACGGTATTTGAAAATAATAAGTAGTAGTAAATATACTGCGTTGTCCAGATAGAAAAATACCACCGTCTGACGACTTATAGCCGTATCGCTATAAGTACTACGTTATGTATCACGGAGTGTTCCTACCTAGAAGTTAATTACCGCGGTCTACCAGAACCAACGTGCCTATTAACCACTTTACAACACAAATATACTGCCTACACACTAATCACCTTCGGAAAGCACTGTACACTAAACCCTAAATTAGGTACAAGTACTTATATAACAAATAACCAGCAGTTAGAAATACTTGTACAGCTAAAGGAACCACGGTATCTGCCGGAGTGACCAAAGCATAAAATCTCCAGTCTTTACCTACGCCAAGCAGCCCTGATGTAGTACCGGGGTTAGTTTAACTATAACGGTATATATAACAAGCACAATTACTGTAGGAATAAACTTGGGGATATGAAGGTTGCGAATCATCGCATAAACTCTGAATAATAAATATTACGCTACGCGTACAGACTACTCAAACAAAATGCAGACCAAATGATGACAGACTACTATCAAGCCCAAACAAACTACGGTATATGCAGACTCCGAAATGGTTAGTTAGTATGCGTTCTAACCGAGTAGTACGACTTATTCTTTCGAGGGGGTTTACCTCACAGCTCTGGAAGCCCCTACGTTCCCAACTGGCACTTTATCGGACATACACTCTACACATACCGAAATCTCTCAAGACCTAACAACAGCCAGACAAAATCCAGCCTACAAATTATCTAAGTAAGAAATATTACGCTACCCGTACAAACTACACAAACAAAGTACAGACCAAACGCTGGCAGACTACTATCAAGCCTAAATAAACTACAGTATATGCAGACTCCGAAATGGTTAGTTAGTATGCATTCTAACCGAGTAGTACGACTTATTCTTTCGAGGGGGTTCACCTCACAGCACTGGCAGCCCCTACTTTCCTAACTAGTACTTTTTCGGACATACGCTCTACACACACTACAGTCCCTTCAGACTTAACAACAGTCAGACAACAGTCCAGCCTACAAATTGTCTGTACAATCTGAGCAGGCTTACACGCCTTCTGCTCAATATTGGCCTACAAATAAATAAACTTGACAGAAATAAGTAAAATCTCAATAAAAAACCAGGGCGGGCCCTCCCTGATTCAATATTAAGGCCTACCGGTATATAATTATCAAATTCGAATAATACTGCTGTACCTGTACTGCTGTAGGTACCGGTCCGGGTGGTTAGGTAGTCAGGCCTACTAGGTACCGGTTGTCCGGTACTTCAGCTTTATTGCCTACTGCAATACAGAAGCTATATCTGTTATTGTTTGCGCTTTCAGACCTTTAGCAGTTTAACCTGCCAAATTGGGATGTCTTTTAGATGATAGATAGTCTTTAGCCTATGACAAGTATTTGATACACTACATTAGCCGAAACCAGTCTATGCGCGATCATTCAAACGCTGGATATACCCGGGAGACTGGATTCGGGAGCCTAACCGTATTGCGGGGTAGGCCTACTGTATTATTCGACTGATCGTAATATATATAATCTCTGACAAATATTATTCACTTTCGGGAAATATTAACAGTTCCTTTAGGACGTGGCGCTTTAAATATATAAACAGAGTTATGACTTAAACTAGACACAATGGGATGGCTATAGATTCACGTATATGGCGCATTCTTTAGGAGATGCTTCGTTATCAATCACGATCATACACAATACTGCACAATGCTGCACACTAATCTGCCGACCTTCACTAATTTTAGTCACATATAAGGAGAACGACAGACAATACGTGTAGGGCCTATAAAATAGCATTAGATTCACTTCAAACCACTTAATGTAAGTCGCAATTGTTATATGTAACCAGTCTCTCTAACCTTTAGTATATCAAGAAGATTGGGGTGTCTGATTATTTATCAGTATTCCAAATATAATATTCCATCAACAAATATAATGAATAACCGACAGTAAAAGCAGTAAAATGTTTAAGGTATGAATGGTTATGAATGCAGAATTGGTATGAGATATGTTAAGTGAGTGAGTGAGTAAGATATGATAACAGATATACGTTCTATAATTAAGCCTACTAATGTTGGGCTAAAGACTGAAACACGGAGGTTCCAAAGCCGGTGTTCTTAGGCTGTGGACAAAATCACATACTGACTCAACTCCACGAGTTTCTATATACCATCTCCAACACAGAGGCAAAAAACGCTCTGATTGGTCGACCGAACAAAGAAGGAACAGAGAACAAAGAAAAGCTACACGTGTACAGCATCAGCTGTTAGCCGTCGTCATGGCAGCTACACTGTTTCAAGAGGATTTGGCGTATTGCGTCATAGAATTGCTAATTATGTCCGCTAAAGTACACATACAGAAGAAATGGCTTTTATGTCCTCTAAAATACCAGTACAGTAAGGACACGGCCTTTTATGCCTGTTAAACCAACTACAGAGTACTTTACGGGGAAAATAACCGGCTAATTCCGCAAAAGCCTTTACAGAGGGTGCTTTCCTATTTATCAGTACGTGTTCCGCTAATTTCCTATCTGGCCAGTCCTTGCATCGCCGGAGAATAGTTGTTGTGAACGGGTGGTCTGTATGTGTGTCGCTATGTTTGTGTGTGAAATGTGCGCCGACCGAGTTATCTTTCTTTCTGTTACGGTTACGGATGGCGTTGCGATGCTGCATGATGCGCCCCCTGACGGGTCCGACAGTTTCCCCTATATAGTCCTCAGGACATATGTTGCATTTGACATGATATACGATATTTTTCCTGATGCAGTTCTTAATACCATGGTGACATGTATAGCACTGGGTGTTGGGTCAGTATACGATGGTTCGACAACATTTGTGTCTACTGTTGATGGTGACACAGAACCATTTGAAGTGTTATGGGGCGTCCTCCAAGGAGACACACTTGCACCATTCTTGTTCATTATTGTGGTTGACTATGTTCTACGCATGTCCTTAGATCATCATAATGATGATGGGGTGATGATAACTCCACCTACTGGCTCCAGAAGTCGAGGAAATCCTGCCAAGTACCTAACTGATCTAGACTTTGCTGATGACTTAGGAGTACTCTCAGAATCATTAGAGGGAGCCCAGCGGCTCCTCAGCTCATTAGAACATGCTGCTTCTAGTGTTGGTCTTTTTATTAACTCCAGAAAGACCAAAATTCTGACAGTTAACTTTGAAAGTCCTCAGCAAGTCTCTGATCGGATGAGCATAAGCTCAAAGGATGGTATGCTTGAGCATGTGGACGACTTCTGTTACCTGGGATCATGGATCCGGAAGTCAGGTGAGGACCTTCGAATACGTAAGGGAAAGGCATGGGCAGCCTTGAATAGGCTTTCCAGGATTTGGAAGTCACCTAGAATTAATCGGAAACTTAAGGTCCGATTATTTAGAGCAGCAGTAGTTCCAGTACTCCTCTACGGGAGTCCATGCTGGGCTCTAACAGCTGAGGACACCAAATCTCTGGATGGCACATTCACAAGAATGCTACGCCGGGTACATTGTGTCAAGTACAATGCACACATCCCCAACCAGACACTATATAACATTGGAGGTGTCTCATTGGTTCCCCCAAGCTTGACACTAGAACAAAATCGCCTCCGCTTTGCAGGACATTGCTTTCGCCGTGAGGACCAGCCAGTGCATAATCTTGTACTTTGGCAGCCTCATGGAGTGAATAAGCATGGAGGACAACCCATGACTTTCTTGAGACGCATCTTAAAGGACACTGGCCTTAAAGATGCGGATGATCTAGCAAATGTCATGGGTGATAGGGAGTTGTGGCGGTGCAATTTTGTTGACAAGCCGGCACAGCATTCTTAAAAATGCAGCTGCAATGCAGCATGCCGATCCTAGTAGTAGGGTGTTGGGTAATGCGGGACACCTTGGGTTGCTAAGTGAAGACCGTGTAAGTATATTACGTAGCTTAGGGCCGGTGGATGAGACAATGCGTGTTGTATGTGCGTATGGAGAATTTTGGACTGCGGCTTTTACTTGTCTCAGTATGTTTTCATTACTGTAAGGTAGAACCAAGGGTTGTATATGTTGTGGTGGGGGGTGTATTCGTGTATGTATGCGGGGGTGTTTAATTTGTGTAATAAGTTTATTAATAATGTCAAATGGGTAGTCATTGTTTGCCAGCCTCTGTCTAACTTTCTCCAGACACCTGTTTATGCCTGCAGCTGTGGTACTGTTATTAATGGCTCGTTTAATGGTACTCCTAGCTACGTTTAAGATTGTGGTTTGGGGGTGAGCACTGTTATAATTGAGAATAATACCTACGTTGGCTGGTTTCACGTATAGTTCGAAATCAATGGGACCTACCGTATTAATGGTGGTTAATGTATCTAAAAAAGGTATACTATGGAAACTTTTTTCCATTGTATACTTGATGGTCGGATGACATTATATATACATAAATATTTAGATAGACAAGGAATTTATCCAGTTCCTCTTCGCCGTGAGGCCAAGTGGACCAACCATCGTCATAAAACCTAAACCACACATCCGGTGAGAGGTGATACAGTAGTTAGCTAAAAACTCACTCTCTTTCACGTGAATATATATGATAGCGAATGGTGCTGTTAATCGGTCCCCCATACCTAGCCCAAACTTTTGAAGATAAAATTTACCTTCAAAGTGGAAATAACTACATTCGAGTGCTAATTGCAGTAACCCATAAAACTCTGGTAAATTTAACCCAAACATATTAATAGAGTTATGGTGTTTATTTACGAACCCGATTACAACCTCAATACCTTCTTTAGCAGGTATATTCGTATATAAGGCTACTATATCTGTACTAAACAATA
>JAUCBJ010003654.1:0-13718 GCA_032718475.1 Nemertoderma westbladi
CATACAACTGGCCTCTCACTAACACCCCTACAACTGGCCGCTCAGTAACACCCCTACAACTTGCTGCTCAGCAACACCCCTACAACTGGCCGCTCACTAACACCCTACAACTGACCGCTCACTAACACCCCTAAAACTGGCCATTCACTAACGCCCATACAACTGGCCGCTCACTAACACCCCTACAACTGGCCGCTCACTAACGCCCACAAAACTGGCCGCTCACTAACACCCCTACAACTGGCCGCTCACTAACGCCCATACAACTGGCCGCTCACTAACACCCCTACAACTGGCCGCTCAGTAACACCCCCTACAACTGGCCGCTCAGTAACACCCTCTACAACTGGCCGCTCAGTAACACCCCTACAACTGGCCGCTCACTAACACCCATATAACTGGCCGCTGACTAACACCCCTACAACTGGCCGCTTAGTAACACCCCTACAACAGGCCGCTCACTAACACCCCCACAACTGGCTGCTCACTAACGCCCATACAACTGGCCGCTCACTAACGCCCATAAAACTGGCCGCTCACTAACACCCCTACAACTGGCCGCTCACTAACGCCCATACAACTGGCCGCTCACTAACGCCCCTACAACTGGTGCCGCTCACTAACGCCCCTACAACTGGCCGCTCACTAACGCCCCTACAACTGGCCGCTCACTAACACCCCTACAACTGGCCGCTCACTAACACCCCTACAACTGGCTGCTCACTAACACCCATACAACTGGCCGCTCACTAACGCCCCTACAACTAGCCGCTCACTAACGCCCCTACAACTGGCCGCTCACTAACGCCCCTACAACTGGCCGCTCACTAACGCCCATACAACTGGCCGCTCACTAACGCCCCTACAACTGGCCGCTCACTAACGCCCATACAACTGGCCGCTCACTAACACCCCTACAACTGGCCGCTCACTAACGCCCATACAACTGGCCTCTCACTAACACCCCTACAACTGGCCGCTCAGTAACACCCCCTGCAACTGGCCGCTCAGAAACACCCCTACAACTGGCCGCTCACTAACACCCATACAACTGGCCGCTCAGTAACACCCCTACTACTGGCCGCTCAGTAACACCCCTACAACTGGCCGCTCACTAACACCCTACAACTGGCCGCACACTAACACCCCTTACATCTGGCCGCTCACTTACGCCCATACAACTGGCCGCTCACTAACACCCCTACAACTGTCCGCTCAGTAACACCCCTACAACTAGCCGCTCACTAACACCCCCTACAACTGGCCGCTCACTAACACCCCTACAACTGGCCGCTCACTAACACACCTACAACTGGACGTTCACTAACATCCCTACAACTGGCCGCTCACTAACACCCCTACAACTAGCCGCTCACTAACACCCCCTACAACTGGCCGCTCACTAACACCCCTACAACTGGCCGCTCACTAACACACCTACAACTGGACGTTCAACTAATACCCCTACAACTGGCCGCTCACTAACACCCCTACAACTAGCCGCACACTAACACCCCCTACAACTGGCCGCTCACTAACACCCCTACAACTGGCCGCTCAGTAACACCCCTACAACTAGCCGCACACTAACACCCCCTACAACTGGCCGCTCACTAACACCCCTACAACTAGCCGCTCACTAACACCCCCTACAACTGGCCGCTCACTAACACCCCTACAACTGGCCGCTCAGTAACACCCCCTACAACTGGCCGCTCACTAACACCCCTACAACTGGCCGCTCAGTAACACCCATACAACTGGCCACTCACCTCAACTAGAAATATAGCGGAACTCAGACATCAGGTTGATTATTTAACTTTAAATATATTAAATACCACATTATTTAATTAATTTTAATTAACTATATTTTATAAATTATTTTATCACACCATTGCTTTGTTGTATTAAATAACTTAAATATATATAATTGTTATTAATGTTATTCGATAAAACAAGTATTGCTATTGGCAAGTATTTGGCCCATTTTGGCGAATCTCAATGTTCGTTTCATGCGAATCTCAATTTTCGTTTCATGTCAATCTCAATCAGTCAGTTTCAATGTTAAATTATCAATTAGGAAAAGTAAGTAGCAGGTTATACAGTACTAGTGGGGCGTTCGTGCAGTATCAGCGAACAATTATAATTATACTATCACAATGGCTATCACCCCCGCACCCCCCCCCCCCCCGATTCCTAACCTAACCGAAACAATTCACGAAAGTTAATAGAATCGGTTACAGTTTTAGTTTGCGTGTATTCAGCTGTTTGCGTGTTATTTGCATCGATCTTTTCCTGGACAGGAATCCCCCCCCCCCCACCCCCACTCCCCACCCCCAAAAAAAACCAATGCTCTATTCAGAAAATAAATCAAAAGTTTTGTAAAAGCTTTTGCGGCAAAAATGTATATTTTTTGTGCAATACACGAACTACTCTAAAACCAGCAATGTCTCAAGAAAGTTGAAAACATATAAGACTTACGCCCTGTGGCGTTTATTTTTGGTATATAGCTCTAACGCCGAAATCGCCAGGCATTGGTCAATATTTTCTTTGTTCCGTAGCTCCTATGCTATTCGCACGGCCAATCAGCACAATTTTCACTTTGCGAATTCCTGAGATCTTGTTTACATATTTCTATATGCCGCAATGCGACAAAATCATTTATTCTGCCCGAATACCATCAGTGGCGTGAGTTATAGAACTCAAAGCAAATTACCTGCATTCATTTCCTCCACTGCATCTTTTTCTGCAGTCTGCTAATATCTGACTGCGGATTAACTGCCGACACCGCTGTTTTGATACTGTTTTGTACTGTTGTTCATTGTTGTTTGGTAACATATTTAATGGATGTTTGTATTTGGAGAATACGTAGGCTCTTCGAATAATCGATAATCCCAACTAACTTTCTTTATTATTGAGAGGTAAGCAAGAGGGAAGCATTCGTAACGATTGATTGGCTCAAATTACAGTGGTCTGTATGATATTTATGCTATTTCATAACCCCATCAAAAGAGCTAAATTTCTCCTTATACATGAACAAAATTAGTAACAGTCAGCAAATTAGTGTGTTTCCGTATTATTGTCAGTGAAGTGAGTGCGAGTGAATAATGCTACATTCCTAAAGAATGTAAACGATGATGCTCTATAAACAACCGTTGTAATTATTGTAAGTAACTCCGTCTGCTATTTAAAGCGCAGCATCTAAAGGAACTGTTGATATTTCCCTGAAAGTAAACATACTGTACAATAGTTTTTGGAGATTACATAGTAGAGATCAATCGAATAATAGAAAGTAGCCTACCCCTCACTCTGGCCATAGAATTCAGTCTCCCACACACGGTGGGTCATACGCCGCGCTAGACTGGCATCGGCTGTGTTAATTAATTAACAATTGTTTTTGGGGGATGAATAATTGTTTTTGGGGGATGAATAATTGTTTTTGGGGGACGAATAATTGAGTTTCGGGGAAGAATAATTGTTTTTGGGGGATGAATAATTGTTTTTGGGGGGACGAATAATTGTTTTTGGGGGTAGAATAATTGTTTTTGGGGGTAGAATAATTGTTTTTGGGGAATCAATAATTGTTTTTGGGGGATGAATATTTTTTTTTGGGTGGTGAATAATTGTTTTTGATGAGAGGGATATTCAAAATTGGGGTATGTGAATTGGTGCAACACAAAAAAATATATTTGGTGCAAAATAATTTATTTTGTTATTAAATCATATAATTTGGGGTGGCATTCAATTAGTGGCGATTACTATAATTCAATACAGTAGTAATAACAATATATTTGATTTTTACCATTTGATTGATTACCATTTTTGATTACTCAAATTTTAAGGCCGATAAATTCATAAAAGATATTAAACTGGAAAGCTCTTGGTCTTACAAATCCAGTTTAATACCAGATAATGAAAAATTTAATAAATTTTATGAAAATCTAGAAAACATTTGTTCGAATCATGTAACCAAAAAAAAAATAAGTCAACGCAATTCCCCCAAAAAACCCTGGATAACCACCTCTTTAATAAAATGCTCCCGCAAGAAGAATACATTATTCCGAAAATATTTAAAAAATCCCACAACAGAAAACTTAAATAAATTTAAAACATATCGTAATAAATTAACTTCATGCCTGAAAATTGCAGAGAAAAATTATTATACGAACAAATTCACATCAAATTCAAACAACACTAGAAAAACCTGGCTCATAATAAACTCAGCTTTAAATAGACAAAAAAAATTAAACATTCCAAAAAAAATAACTGTTAAAGAAGGGGATAAAATTGAAACATTTACAGATAAATTAAAAATTGCTAACATTCTTAACACCCATTTCGCTAATATTGGTCCAGAGTTGGCAAGCTCAATTCCCACATCAAACCGCTCTCCAACACGGAATATTAAGTTTAATAGCTCCAGTTCGTTCTCATTAGTTGAGACATCGCCGGTGGAAGTTGAATATGAACTCTTGCATTTAAATCCAAAATCAGGAACCAATGACACATTTCCAACTAAACTTCTTATACTGGCTGCTAAACCTCTGTCATTTCTCCTAGCTCCTCTTATAAATCTATCAATTCAACGAGGTTTCTTCCCCGACTCTCTAAAAATTGCTAAAATTATTCCATCTTTTAAAGGGGGGGACCCCACCGACCCAAATAATTACCGTCCTACTTCACTTTTACCAGGTCTTAGCAAAATATTTGAAAAAATAATAAATAACCAACTTCAGTCTTTTATATTAAAGTTTGGAATTTTGACTAGTTCACAATACGGTTTTCGACCTAAGACAACAACTTCCGATGCTCTACTCTCAGTAATAAATCATATTCAAAATGTTCTAGAACACAAACACACAACCAGTGCTATCTTTATTGATTTAAAAAAAGCATATGATACTTTAGATCACAAAATTCTTAAAAATAAATTACTCAACTATGGCATAAGAGGAAAACCTCACGACCTAATTTCAAACTTTTTATCAAACAGATTTCAATACATTTCCATAGATGATTGCAATTCAATAAATTTACCACTGGCTTGTGGGGTTCCCCAGGGTAGTATAATATCACCAAACTTATTCCTACTTTACATCAACGATCTACCCAATGCAACAAATCTTAACTGTACCCTTTTTGCAGATGATACTACCCTTTATACATCAAATAATAATATTAATGTTTTAATTGAAGCCACAAACTGTGAACTAGCTAAAATTTCGAATTGGTTAATCGACAATAAATTATCTTTAAATCTATCAAAAACTGAATACGAATTGTTTTCATATACTTTAAAAGACTTTACAAATACGCCAATAGTACATATTAACACCAATAAAATAAAACAAGTACATGTAACTAAATTTTTAGGGGTGTGGGTGGATAATAAATTAAACTGGAGAAGTCACATTCAATACATAACTAAAAAAATTTCAAAATTTTCTGGTATATTTTTCAAACTGAGGCATATATTCCCATTAAATATCTTAAGATTACTTTATTTTTCTTTAATTCACCCATACTTAATTTACGGAATCATACTTTGGGGGGGAACTTATGAAAGCATTATTAAACCACTCAGAATAAAAATCAATAAATTATTACGATGTATTACCTTCAGCCACCATCGTTCATCGGCAAATCCCATTTACAAATCATTAAATATCCTTCCCTTAGATTTGCTTTATAAGTACGAAATAGGTAGGTTTGTATACAGATGTAACAACAATTTAGCCCCTACAAATATCTCAAAGCTATTTTTCAATAAAATTAAAGACTGCCATAATTATAATACAAGATCAGCCACCCAAGGGCATATTCAACTTCCACTAGTACGTCTCAGCTCAACTCAACGCTCTCTTAGTTATCTTGGTCCGTCTATTTGGAACGAGATCCCGGTGATGATTAGGAAAAAAAAAACAATAGCAATGTTTTCAAAAAACCTGAAAAAGCACCTCCTACAGCACCTATAAAATATTTTTATTGCAAATAAAATTTACAAATTTGACACTTCTCCCTATTTATTTATTATTATTTTTTATTTTTTTTTATATACTGGATACTCTTGTGCAAAATTTAAAATTTAACTTCCTGACCTATATAAGACTTCACAAAAATTGCCGCCCGTAACATCCTAACTATTTTTACTTCAAATTGTATAAAATAAATTATCACTAACTTTTCTCTGAATCTACTCTGTTTTGGTCAATTAATTAAACATCATTCCTATTTAAATAAAATCGCCATCATCCACTCTTTCAATTTCAAATTTTAGTCTCAACCAAGTAGGTATCGGTCAATAGTATCACAATAAATTTAGTTAATGGTTCTATAAATATTTCATTTTTTGGGCCGGAGAGTATTTAAGGATATAAAAAAATGTGTCATAATATAAATACCCAAGGTAGTAAAATAATATTTCATGTCTGATACTTAGCTTAACACCTGGCTGATTGCGTCCACTAGCTCCAGGCTATTAGCAGTCAGCCAGCTTCAGTCATCATTTTTAAGTATTGATTTAATTATGAAAGTGTATTGCAATTTCTTATTTGTTTGATTGGAGAAATAAATATAATGATATAATAATATACTGTAGTGACATTTCGTATGCAAAAAATAACCACAACTTTAATATTTACTAGATACAAAGAAATAACATTACTTACGAAAAGAACCATATAGTTAATTTTTCCTAACCCATAGTTTTAGTAATGTTATTTCATGCTCTGTTTGAATTTAAGCCCATATCTCAGCTATTTACCAGCGGAATTCAGATTTTATTCAATATTACCTTATTACACGTTATTACATTTACTTCATAATTCCATCAGTACCAACGAATGACAATAAGGTTAAGGAATAGCTGTAGACGGCAGTTGAGGCAAATCGATGGAGACGGCTGTTTCAAACGCTTGTAGCTAAAGAATGAAAGCAAAAATGTAAACTCTGACTCATCCAGTGTAAATTGGTTAACCATTTGTTTTTGCATCCCAACCAATGTTTGTACAGTACTACAGTATACCGTAAAGTAGTATACTGTCACTTACAATGCATGCGTGCATTGTTGAGCGCATCCCTTGCCTTCCATTCCTGGGTACAAATGCAATGGCACACCTCCCCACATGTCGCTGCTTACTTAAGGTTTCTATTCTTATAGAATCGTATGGTTGCGTCCGAAATAATCCATTGCCAGAATAATATATTTGTCTCCCGCAGTGTAAGTTAGACCTAAGCCATTATTATTGCTCGTAATTATGATTTAAACTGAATAGTTATATTGCTGGGTTCGAGTTGGTCAAACACATTAATTATTTAATCGTATTGATTAATCTACCATTGCAGGTTTATATTACGCTGTACGGGCAATTCATTAGGTTTTGTTTGATTGCGCGTATCAATTATAATTTGGTAAGGAAAAAGATTTCGCCTTGTGGAGCATTTTATTATAATGCATAGACGTACAGTTACATTGTAATGTCGAATATAATTTTGCAGGCCAAAGTATGTCTATTATATTTACACAAACTTACAGTATAAGTCGTAGTTCTAAGTACAGTAGTACAGATAAGTACAGTAAGTACTGCAAGTTGTATCAAAGCGGTAGGTCAATTCAAGGTGACTTAAGAATAATAGTAAGTTGCCTCAATGGATTCAATTACTACTGTAGCAATCTAACATAGGAATGTAGATTTGGCAAGTAGATTAATGATAATCAAATCTCATTATACAGTACGGGTCAGTACGTATATAATGTTGCTTCTTATGTTATTATGTATCATACTTTTGCCTCTATCGCGTTGCTGTAGCAATATATCCAGATGGTGTCAGCCTCATTTTGATCCGCCAAGTTTGGATAAAGTTTATGAATATTCTAACTACAACGTCTCCTTGCTGTTTACATGCAATACTACGGGCACTAGAAATCTTCGCGTTCGTATAACTTTGGCCGAAGACGGTATCGCATTTATATCGAATGAGGAAGTTGATATTTACCTCGAAACAGATGAGAATTTGACCATTCCTGTAACAACTGGAATGTTGGGTGAGTTTAATGGATATTTTCATGTTTACTGTAAAAGATTACTTTTCTTCCCCCACAGAGGCTGCCAGGTTCCCTTTGTATGATGTTAGACAACCACGACTTTAGAGGGATTGTGATATTAATATGAAAACAATAAAGTAGGAAATTGGGTGCACTGCTGATAAGGAGAACCACGAATCCCAGGGTTCAGTGTTTAAATCTCCGAAACCCTTTATTTTTATAAAATTTATTACTTAGACTTACCTTTTCGGCGGACAAAATGTCCCATATTTTTCTTAATTTATGGGATAGCCTATTCGTGCAATACTTACTGGTACCTGTAGTTACTGTATGGTTTGGTGCAGTTTTCCTTGTGGTAGTTGGGTTGGGAGCACTAAACTCGATTTGGTAATTCATTTTTTAATAGGCCTTAGTGCCTGAGTACTAATAGTGGCCCAAGTGGCCCTAAATGCTAGGTAGTATCTGAGGGAATAATACCCCATTTCCTATTTTATAGGTTCCCTTTGTGCCGCTGGGTTTGCGTAAACTAAGCTCGAACTTCTTATAAAGTGTATTGTTAGGGACAGCAGTGCGAAATTTCTGCAGTCATTACTGGGATTTGAACCTCCGAACCTCTCCACAAACCGAAACCACTATTGTGTGAAAGCATAAAGCAGTTCACTGTTACTGCTTACTGTTACACGTGATTTCGAAATGTCCAAGGTCTCACCCCCGTACAGTATAAAAGTACACTTTCCACTGTGGCTCGAACGAACTTGGTCTTCAGGTGCGTGGAGAGGTCTGATTTCCAGATGGGACAGTATCTATTTTTGATAGAACTACCAAATAGGCCTACACATGCCTTTGTTTACCTAACCATTGTGTCTTTTTTGTTGCTCTCTATCCCATACCTAAAGGTAGCCCTACTGGAAGTCTTTCTCTAGTTGATTATTATCGATAGAGGAAAAGTCTGTTGGGATTCCAATATAAAAATCATAATTGATTTTGGTATCATTTATATGCAATCCAACCTCCCTTCCAAAGTTTTTCCAACTGCTTTTCCCACTTTATTCAGTAAGTTGTGCATCTGTTAAGCGTATCAGTTAGAGGAAGAAAGGCAAGGACGTTTTGGGTCACAATTTTTTATTAGGCTTGGCATCCATTAATATCTTGACTAAAACCATTACTAATAACATTAACTAATAATATCATTGCTAAATATTTCGTGCCTTGTTTTATTTAAAAAAGAGGTACAGTGTAGACATTGTTAATTAACCCTATTGGTACCGGGCTATAAAATGCTGTACAAATACCGGTGGGGGTGGGGGGGGGGGGGGGGGGGGGTCATATTGACCCCTCCCTCTAAAATCTACAAATATTAACGAAAACGTCTGATTTTTTGTTTGTACGTAGGTATCACTAGTCTGGATCCGACCGAAAAAAAAAAAATTTCGAAAAAATGCAGCACCACAATTACAAGTAGTGCACAATTTTCACAAAATTTGAAAGTTACATTTTTCGGCTAATTGTTTTTCAATACAGGTTTTCTGGGGCGCAAAATACATTGGAAAATATTTAAAAATGATATGATTACCATAAATGGCTGTTTAGTCCTCTATGCGTAGGAAAAAAGTGAAAAAAACAAGTAACCAGCACTTTTCAGTTAGAACACAAAATATTTAATTCACTTATACGATGCTATAAATTCATATTTTCAGGTTTTCTTGGGCGCTGATTCTAAAGGAATACATTTCAAGCCAGATCATTTCTACTTGTATTTCTCGGCGTAATTTGGCAAATTTTGGTGCTAGCACCAAATTTCGTACCCATCACCAAAAAGTACAAGTTTGCGATGTCCAGTAATGTTTTTATTGATTCCATCGGATTCAGGACCCTCGCAAACCCGTATAACGCAAGAAACAAGATGATACTATCTACTGATCAATTTACTCATTTTCCAAAATTTGGTGCTGGCACAACAATTTCCACCCACCGGCGAAAAATACAAGTTTGAAAACTCTTATGAAATTTTTACTGATTCCATTGAATTCAGAACCCTAACAAACCCGTATAACGCAAGAAACAAGATGACACAATAAATTGATATATTTGATGGTTTTCAAAATTTGGTGCTAGCACCACATTTTGCCGATAGATGGCGTAGCTATCTTAGTTATTCTTATGTTTGATTATATATTATATCCATCCTGATTATACAGTAGTACATACGTACTACGGCTTTCTGCATTGCTGTACCCTGCCCTCCTGATTAGTCATAGGGCCTAATAGATAAAAAAAAAGATAAATTAATTGTAGATAAAATAGTTGTTGATAAAAAAAAACGTGTCAGAAATAACTTCTTGACACTAATTTAATTTAACCGAAATTCAGATGTTCTGCCCTCGTGTATTGAATTTTGCATTCGATGGCCTTTTAGGTGCATTTCCTACAAAACCTAAAAGCATAATTGGGCAGCATAATTGAATTTGGTAAATTAAAATGAGTGAAAAAAAAGTACTTATTTCCGAGACTGCTCTCTATCGGAGAACATTTCTTTCTCAGCAAGTCCAAATCTAGATCAGAAATATTATATCTTTGCACAAAGCCCACACTTTTGGTGTGTTATATTTCTCAGCAAGTCCTGTAAAGATAAGTACCGTGCAAAACCTACCCTATAGAAAATAAATAATATATTCCCACGATCCAATCAAAATTGCTAAATGCCTACAGGAGCCAGTCAGACTTAAGGGGGCCAACTATAACCCCCACAGAAATGAAATTTTCGAAAATTTGCACAAATTTTTGTAATTTGATAGAAGGGATTTCATAAGGTGATATCGGTTTTCCACATTGAATTATTTTTTGACCTCAAACTGTTCTTTTCAACAACATAATATATTGCTGATATTTATGACTCTCTGTATAAAACAACCTTTTTATCAGTTTGTCGATTTAGACTTCACTAAATTCACTAAAAAACCCTACTACTATTTTATTTTTTACTCAATTTCCATCAAACATATACCAAAATGTGCAGCAGCTTTAGGACTACTATCGTTGGTTTTGTAAAACATGGCCATTTGTATCTTCTAGAGCCGATTTTGTAACAATTTTTTGCACCCAATTTTGAAAAAACCGACCTGCTCAAAAAGTGCCATATTTTTCGAACAAACGGTTTATGAAGCTATCTATACTCAGTTTTCATCGTTTATAAAAGATCACAGATAATTGTGTTAAAGTTTCAGAATAGTAGCTTTATAAATAAAACAAATAGATATGGTCCCATAAATATATTAAAAAATTAAACTTGAGAAAATCTACCAAAACCATTACACTCGTTGTTATAGCAAAGGTTTTATATGCCGTTTAGTAATGTTACAATTCTTGATGATAACTATTTTTGCAAAGTAGGCCTTCTTATTATTAAAGTACTTAGTAGTTATTTGCACGCAGTCAGTCATCCAACGAAAATACTTTATATTTCCTTCGCAACATTTTCACAATTTCAGTTGTTTTTAGCGGCTTGTTCTTTTGAAAGGGTTTGCGGAAAAATATCAATTTTCGGGCCATTTTTGGAAAGTACTAAAATGTGCCTTAAGGGCCACCAGAGGCTTAATCCGGCACTGGAAAAACTCAGTTTCACCATCTGGTGAGAGTACCTGTGCTTCTGTGTCACAATATAACAATCCAATGCCAGCAACGATTACTCCTGGTATTCCATAAGTTCTTATGATTTCAAACATTTTACCTCTATGGATGGAGTCGAATGCCTTCTTCAAGTCCAGAAAAGTCATGACTGCGGGGAGATTCTTTGACTTAATTCCTTCAATCAGTCTCCGTAGTGCAAGTATCTGAGCTATTGTTGATCTACTTGGTCGAAATCCGTTTTGGCTCTTACGCAGTAGTTTCTCTATGTGAGGCCTAATCCTATATAGAATCATTTTATTGTATATTTTGGCAGCTACCACAAGCAGACAGATCCCACGATAGTTTGTTGGTATGCCGAGGTCTCCTTTCTTGGGGAGAGGCTTTAGTTGACCTTTAGTCCACATTGGTGGAGGCTTTTCTCCTTTTAACATCCGGTTGCAAACATTCAATAATGGTCTGTTTAGCACTCCTGTTTTCCATACCTCCGCTGGAATTTCATGTAATCCGCTCGCTTTATTATTGGACATGCTTTTAATGCTTCTTTGGAGTCCTTCTGGGGGATATGCCTCTTAGACATTCTTTGTGGGCTTTTATTATATTCTGGTATATTGAATCGGTGGAATGGATATCAATTAATATTTTTTGGTTATGTTTTTGGATATTAAACAAAAAATACTACTGTACAGTAGGGCGGTGCGTTTTTTACTTTTTTTCGATTTCATTGTTCTACCGGTGCACAAAAGTTGCCAAATGGTAAAAAAATAAGGCAAAAAAAATTTCTTTAAATTTCGTCTATGTCTTCACGGATCCCAAGAGGGTTGAAATTTTGTGCCATCGCGATGCACCATAATGAAATTTATAACAATATAACACATTGATGAAAGATCAATGACTCAAAAAAGAACTTCCTGCATGCATCAAATGTCATCAAATGGGTCCAAACTTAGTTAGATACCAAAATTTTAATTTTTGGATCAAGGGAAGTTGTGCCACAGGCACATGACCAGAACCTACTCTTTGGCGCAAGTGATGATTATTCCCAATTTTGGTGATGGACAACTTTTAGTTCTCCTACGGCATTATTATTATGCTCATTAGAACCGCAATGACCGACTTAGTGGGGGTAGACACCATCAAAACAAGCGTAGAGCGAATAGTTCTTGAGATATTACAGAAAATGTTAAGTACGGCACATGTCAACATTACCGCCTTGATGATTTATAGACAAATACACAAAAATGTTACTTCTAATTATCTTAAGGCATCAAAAATATACACATCACTGCAACAAATTGATTTAGTGTATACAGAGACCTTCAAAATTAAAGAGTAGTACATAATTCACTATAGTTTTTGTACAAAATGTGTGGAATGGGTCAACTCAATATCAAGTAGTAATTGGTGGACATAGTCTTGACATTTTGTAAAATAACTCAAGAACTAATGACTCTACTCTTATTTTGAAGGTGTCTTCACCCACTATATCGATCATTTCTGTGATGTGTCTATTTTTTGATTCCTTGAGATAATTCAAAATATCATTTATTGTGTATTTGTCCATATCACATCAAGGCGGTAATGTAGACTTGTGCCGTACTTCACATTTTCTGCGATATCTCAAGAACTATTCGCTCTACGTTTGTTTTGAAGGTGTCTACCCCCACTAAATCGGCCATTGCGGTTCTAATGAGCATAATATGAATGCAGTAGGAGAACTCAAAGTTGGCCATCGCGAAAATTGAGAATAATCATCACTTGCGCCAAATGGTAGGTTCTGGCCATGTGCCTGTGGCACTAGTTCCCTTGACCCAAAAGTTAAAATTTTGGTATCTAACTAAGTTTGGACCCATTTGATGACATTTGATGCATGCAGGAAGTTCTTTTTTGAGTCATTGATCTTTCATCAATGTGTTATATTGTTATACATTTCATTATGGTGCATCGCGATGGCACAAAATTTCAACCCTCTTGGGATCCGTGAAGATATAGATGAAATTTAAAGAAATTTTTTTTGCCTTATTTTTTTACCATTTGGCAACTTTTGTGC